>PVKB01004896.1:10000-53122 GCA_004027205.1 Ctenodactylus gundi | reverse complement strand
GTTCTTATGGAGTTTGTTCTTATCCAAGACTGAGGAATAGAAGAAGTAAAGCCACCTGCCCAATAAATTCCTGAAGCAGCTGAGCTTGGTGGCCAGGGCCTTTAACCCTATTCTTCCAGGAGGCTGAGATCACAAATTTGAACCCAGGTAGGGAAATTTACAGACTTGGTGAGAGCCTGTCTCCTAATCTCAAAAAATAGTTTTTTTTTTTTTTTTTTTCAAACAAAAGTTCTGGGACTATACAGTTCACTGCAAAGGCTCTAGATTCAATATCCTGTACTGCCAAGAAAAATAAATCTCAAGCATCCACGGATCCCTTACCAAAATTTTGTGGTTGTTGTATTGGACACGGAGCCCACGGCCTTCACACTGAGCTACATCCCCAGGCCATTTTTATTCTTGATTTTAAGCCAGGGTCTCCCTAATTTGGGCTAGTCTTGAACATGCCATCCTCCTGCCTCAGCCTCCCAGAGAGCCGGGATTGCAGCCTGTGCCACAGGACCAAGCAAGGATTCCTATTTCTAATAGACCAAGGCACCTATGGTACTGGACCACTGCCCAGGTGTCTGGTCCCCGACATTCAGTCCCAGCTTTCTGCTTGGTATCTGCCTCCTTCTCAACCCAGAACAAAGGGATATTTTTTCTTTTGCAGCAGTCCCAGCCCACGTTCCTAGGTGACAGAACTCCATTTAGAGCTACGTGAGCGACTCTCACTTTCCTGGTAGTCACAGGAGGTGGAGAGGGGGTGCATGTGTGGCTCCTTCTTCCCACGAAGCCCGGCCCGCTTGAATATTTAAACAGGTGTCCAGTTCCATGAGCACACGCTGACTGTCTTTTGGGGGGGGAGGCAGTGACAAGAGGGACAGGTGGCCCTGGGAAAGCTGACCTAGGATTAAAAATTAATTGTGCTCAATTTTCAAATTAGATCACGGTAGGCAGATGGCTATGAATTTTAATGTGATTTCATATTTAACTTTTTTGGGGGGAGGAGGAGATCTAGACTCTATTATTCACCAACCTGGCCATGTATGAACTCAAATTCAGTCGCATGGCTGCCTCCACTGTGGGAGGATTTCAGGGCAGGAAAATCTCCACCCGTGGAAAGAGCAACACCCAAAGGCTACCGAGGCAACAGGGATTCCTAGCCCCCTTTAGAGACTTCTAATTTAAGGTGTTCCGCAGTAACCTCCCTGGGGAGCAAGTCCTGGTGTTCCACTTTCCTGCTCCGTTTGCCTCGGCTGGGTCTCTTTATCCCCAGCTCCCTGCAGCTGGGCACAGAGGTCATCACCTCCCACTCCAAGGCTGTGCGGGCTTCGGCCACACATCTGGGTGGGACCTGCCACCCTGCCACGCTGTGCTAGGCTGGGAATTCAGTGCTGGGAACCCAAGGGGACAGAGAGAGGACAGAGGCCTGTCCACTCGGTAGAGGATCTAACCCAGTTCCACCGCTGGCCCCCACAAAGGTGCTTGGTCTATTCAAGGCCAAGGACCTGGGGGAGAGCGAAGCTTGGCAAGGACACAGGCTGACCACGCCCCACGTAGAAGGCAGTGGGCGGGACACAGGTTGATGATGCACCAAGTGGAAGGCAGGTGGGCGGGGACACAGACCACAGAGGTTCTGCTGTCGTTTTTAGGGAAAGAAATGGACAAAGTAGGAAATCCGAGTCCTGAATCAGGAGGCTGGGAGTCTGAGGAGCCCTCACACTCAGGAGGAAAGTAAGAGGCCCTTAGAGACGTAGCTCGGCGCTGCCCAGCCTCTCTAAGCACTTATTTGTCCACTAAGGCCAGTGATCACCCCTTGAGGACTTCCAGCTTCCAGTCCCAGTCCAGGGCCTTTCCTGGACCCCAACTTTCCTATCCACACCCCTCCACTTAGCTCCGTGTCCGAAGACACCCATGAGTGCCCCTCAGACAGCTGTTCTTCCTTCGTCCCTCTTTCTCCCCCAGGCCTCACACGTGATACCCTGAGCTACGTTTCACATCCCCAGGACTTTAAGACACAATTTTGTTCTGCTATCGGGTCTCTCACTAGGTTGCCCAGTCTGGCTTCAAACTTGACATTCTCCTGCCTCAGCCTCCCTCTCCTGGGGTTACAGGTGTGTGCCACCCACACCGGAGTCCTGTATTCTTTATCTCAAAGAAGCGTTACCGCCTCTTTCCTTCTCATCCGATGAATTCAGTCTTCCATCGAGTCCAGTTTCTTGGGCCTCACTTGCTAGTTCCCCGGGGGGCAAGGGCGCTCTCAAAGCCCCGGCATGCTTTCTAATCACCACTGCCCTCTCTGAGTGCTTGGCAGCCTGCCCTGCCCTCTGCCAGGGCTCAAGGCTCAGGAAGGGCCACTCACACCCTAGTGCTGCCCCGTCTCCTTCCTGTGCCTTCCGTATGGGGGACAGAGCCCAGGGCCTTCACCTTCAGCTCCAGCCCCAGCCCATTTTTAATTTTTGACTTTTGAGACAGAGCCTCACTAAGTTGGCCGGGCTGGGCTTGAACTTGTGACCCTCCTGTCTCAGCCTCCCAGGGTGCTGGGGTTACAGGTCTGTGTCAGTGGGCCTGGCTCCCGTGTGGCTCTTCATCAGCTCAGTTGGTGCCAGGCTCCTTTCAGAAGCAGCAATTCTTTCTAGACCAAGTATCCAGCCATAACGCCACCCAGCTCTGCCTCAGCGGCCTGGGCCAGAGCGACCACAAGGGCCTCACTCTTGGCCGATCGGCCCATGAATGTCTTCAGAGTGTTGCGTCCCGCACAGTCTCCACCTGGCAGTGTGGTACAGGCCTGTAAACCTAGGAAAGGCTGAGGCAGGAGGATCTCAGGCTCAAGTGACAACTAAGTGACTTAGAGAGAACCTGTCTCGAAACCAAAAACAACAACAAAAAGGCAAGCTGGAGATGTAGTTTTAGTATGAAGATCCTGGGCTCAATTCTCCAATACTGCATGCGCGCGCGCGCACACACACACACACACATACACACACACCCACACACACACACACACCCACACACACACACAGACAGATCACCTTCAGACTGTGTGTATAAGGCATATACAAAACATCAGCGAACTTTTAAATAAGGCTTGTCTCCACCCTATCTTTATGTCCGTGCAAGTATCCCAAAACCTGGGAGGAAACTGAAATTCCAGATGCTTCTGGTCCAGGCATTAAGGATGAAGGATCCTCAGCCCACACTAGGTCCGGCCCAGGTAACGGGACTGCTGCAGTACGTAAGCATAAAGGAGGAGGTGGGTGGTAATGGGCGTTGACTGTTCTGGCCCCTGCCCTGGCGAGGACCAGCTTCACCCAGGGCTGGGTCAGCCACAGACGGGAAGGAGTAGGGGAAGCTGGGAGTAGGAGAAGAGGAGGCTGTGTTCAACTCACTATCTCCCTGGTCTGAAAGTCCCAACCTTCCTTCCCAGCCCCTCTGCGGAGGGGTCCGGCTGCTGTTTGGGTGGCGGGAGTTCCTGGGGTTGTGACAGGATTGGAAGAGCACCTTCTCCTTCTTTGTGTCCACTCCAGTGGCAGAAGGGGACCCTAGTGGGCTGGAGGTGTAGCTCAGCGATTAGAGCCCTTGCCTAGGAAGTTCAAGGCCCAGGGCAGGGCAAGGTGGCACACTCCAACTGGGGCTACATTGTGAGTTCAGGACCAGCCTAGCCTACAGAGGGAGGCTCTGTCTCAGGAAGAAAAAGAAAAAGAAAAAGAAAAAACGGACTTTAGGGAGGAATCACTTTTACTTCTCTGGGGAACAGCTCAGAGCAACTTAGAGCTCAAGGCCATTCTAAGAATTTAAGGAATTTTTAGATAAGAAGTCCCCAGTCAGCTACAATGAACTCTTAGTTTGAAGAGGTTATACAACAAGAATGAGAAGAAAGGAAAGGGGCAGTTTTATTTACCAAGTAGGGGACATGGGGTGTAACTCAGTGGTAGAGCACTTGCCTAATATGTGTGAGGATCTGGGTTTAGTCCCCAGCACTGCAAAAAAGAGAAATAAATGAAAATAAAAATAATTAGATCCCGGCACAGTGGTGCATGCCTGTAATTCCAGCACTCTGGGAGGCTGAGGCAGGAAGATACCAACTTTAAGGCCAGCCTGGGCAATTTAGTAATTTAGCAATATATAGTCTACAAAAAAAAAAAGACTCAGGGTCTGGAGGTGCAGGTCAGTGGTAGGGTACATGTGTAGCCAGCCCTAGGTTCAATTCCCAGTGCTGGAAAAAAGAAAATAATCTGTTGACATTTATTTTAAAAACTGCCTAATTCTGTACTCTGTGGGTTTTATTTATTTATTTATTTTTGAGACAGGGTCTCGCTCTGTAGTCCAGGCTGGTCCTGAAACCACTATGGAGCCCAGGCTGGCCTTGGACTCCTGGCAGTCTTCCTGCCTCTGTCTCCTGAGTGCTGGGATTATGGGCAGGCACTACCACACCTGGCTTTTCTGTGGTGCTAGGGAATCGAACCTCAGGGTCTGCACTTGGTAGGCAAGAGCTTTAACCACTGTGCCATTCCTCCAGCCCTGTGCTCTGTGGATTTGTACAATCTGTACACTACTCTTTAATAAGGTGATGAGAATGGCGATACTTATGCCAGTTCCCAGGGAACAGACCCTCCAAGCATTGGGACAGGGACGTCCCTGGCAGCAGATCGCTGTCCTCTCTAGACCCTTCAAACAGTTGATCATTCAGACAGCACAGATGTCGTTGATCCTGAATCTGTGCAAAGCCGGTAGCCCCTTTCTCAGCCTCAGCCTAGAAGGGAAACACATGCACACACAGACACACACACACACACAGACACACACACAGACACACACACACACACACACACACACACACACACACACACACCCACCCACCAGCAAGGCCCAGCACTGCAGGAAGGGGAGGCTGAGGCAGGAAGATCCCACAAGTTCCAGCTCAGCTTGGGCAACTTAACAACTAAAGACCCCATCTCAGGGTAGAACTAGAACAGTAGGCTAGGGATGGCGCTCCCTCTGGAAGGCTCTTGGAGGGGCAGTTCCTGTCACTTCAGGAAAATCATAACAAAACCATGACGAGTCATGTGGCAGTGAGCGCTACCACGTCATTTTCTCCTCTCACCTGTCATTGTAGAGGCAACACCCCCAGGGCTGGGACAACCCATGACATAAAAAGTAACCAAAGGCAAGAAGTCTGGTGTCTGACCCCTATGCGTCCCCTGGACACACGCCAAGGCCTCCCGTCACCTTCCACTAAAAAAAGTTTCTTTCCCAAAACTAAAGCCCGTTGTGGCCCCAGCCATCTCCATCAAAAAATCTGAACAGAAAGGGGCTTCTACTCCCTCTGGGCAGAGAGGTGACAGGAGATGATTCTAGCTCCGTCATCTCCTGCTTTCTGGAAATTAAAGAGTTCAAGTCTCAATTGATTGGAGGCCCTGTCCCTACGATGCGGCAGCGGGGTTCACGGGGAAGGAGCGCAGGCTGTTCCCTGCTAGGTTGCCGGGACGTGGGGGACACCGGTAGAGGGGAGGAGAGCAGCGACTGCACTTCGTCTTGCATGCTACATACTGAAATGTACTGTAGGAACAAGGGGGGCTTGGGTCCATGTCGTTGTCCTGTACTTGTGAACACAGGTCCTGGTGAAAGAGCAGGTTTCCTGACAGGTGAGGACACAGAGCAAATGGCAGGGGAAGGAGACAGAGGGAGGAATGGGTACTCGCCTTCTTTTACTTCCTGGGTTCCTGACTCCTGTCTGTAGAGTCCAGTGGTGTCAGCCAGCTGTGGGCAGAAAAGACACCAGTGGCCCGAATTAGACACCGTGACCTCACTGTTGGGCAGAGGAGGAGGAGGGAGGGAGGGAAGCCAGGCTGCTGTTGGAAGCGCGGTCCCCGGACTCCCTGTCACAATCGATCAATTACTTTTGACAAAAATTAAATCACTGGGGAGGATGCTTCCCCTCACTGGAGGGAGAAAGGAGCCAAATCCTTTGTTCCTTGTGATTTTAAGGACAAGGGAAGGTCTTCAAAATGATCGGAAGGGAGAGACCATGAGGGGAGCCGCCTTCCCGGGTTACTTAGCTGATGCTCACTGGACACCTACTGTGTGAGGGCCTGCTAGAGCTGGCAAAGCAGCAGGTGCCCCGTCCCTGCTGTGGACATGTCACGTGGGCAGGGGGGTCACAGTGGCATCCCAGCTTAGCCGATGACGCCCAGTCTCCCCTTATGGGTTAGCAAAGCTGGTCTCTGGAATTCTCCCACCTCCCCTGCACTGTGGAGGTCGTCCTGTGGGGTCTTCCTCTTTGGCCCCGTGTACCCCAATCAGGACCCTTCCTTTTCAGCTTCTGTCTCCACCCCCACCAACCCAGGTTCCCTTGTTCTCTTCTCCCTCCCACTCTGAACAGGAGGATGGAAAGGTAGCAGTCCAGCCCCACTGCTACACTTTGGCGAGTTAGTTTACTTCCTTGAGTTTCTTTGATGTTGTTGTTTTGTTTTGTTGTATTGAGCTAGGGCTTCACCAAGTAGGTCAAACTCGCCATCCTCCTGCCCCAGCCTCAGGGGTGCTGGGATTATAAGACGCACCACCACTTGTGGCCGAATCTCAGGTTTTTTCTGCACATACAGTCATGACACTTGAACTGCAGGGATTTAATGAAATCACGAATGTGAAGTCAATATGTCAACCTGCACAAGGAACACGGCACGGGCAGTTGTCACGTTAAATGCTCCGAATTATCTGATATTCCTGGGCATCCTTCTGCGATCTCTGTCAGGTCCCTGCCCCACTTGCTGTGAGCCCACAGAGGCTAAGAGAGGTTAAGTAACTGGCTCAAGTCCCGCAGCAAGTTCATTGAACTGTCAGGATTTGAACCCACTTCTGTCTTATTCCAGAGTTCATGCTGGCAGCCACAGCATGACACTGCCTCTATAAATAAACCTGCAAATGCTCTGTCCACAGAAGAGAGAGCTTTGCTAGGCCCACAGAGTATGCACAGTACTGTTCATTACTTGACCGATCTGAAAGACCCAAAGGTCATTATCACTTACAGATTAAAACCACACAGGACAAATAATTCACAGAGAACTACAAGCTTTTACAGGTGAAAGGGGACTTTGGAATGATCAGGGTTTTCAAACTCTGCGTTTTGGAGGCCCCGCACCAAGCTCTGCGTTGATTGGTTTAAATTTAATTATTGTTCCTAGGTGGCATTTTGTCGGAAGAATGGTTAAGCTTGCTTTTCTGTAGTCCACTCACTCTCCTGGGATTTTGACCTTTTGATGTGGAATCTTCCTGAAGCTTCTAGGTAAAGACACTCTGGGCAGCAGGGGTTGGTAGCATAGGCCTGTGATCCAGGAAGCTCTGGAGGCTGAGGCAGGAGGATCTCATTTCAAGGCTAGCCTGGGTCGTGGGGCAACGTAGTGAGATCCTGTCTCAAAATAGAATAAAAAGGGCTGGGGAGTGCTCCTGGGTTGTGACACACACACACACACACACACACACACACACACACACACACACACAGGGAGGGAGGAGGGAGAAAAAGAGGTTGACAAGATTTCCTGCCCTCTGATCTGACCCAGGGTTTTTTTTTTCCTGCCTCTGTTCTATCTCCTGGTATAATGTAGCTGATGTAATAAAGGATTAATATTTAAAAGCTAATAGTCGAGGCTTTTTTTGAAGAGATATCGTAAGAAAACAAACAGGTCATGATGGCACATGCCTGTAATGCCAGCACTTGGGGGGCTGAGGCAGGAGGATTGCTGAGTTCGAGGTCAGCCTGAGCTATATAGTAAGTTCAGGACCAGCCTGGACTACAGAGCGAGACCCTGTCTCGAACAAAAAACAGTAACAACAGAAAAGAAAATAAACAGGCTTGACTGATTGAAGCGAAAGAGGCAGTAATCTCAACCAGAAGAAAATAATGATGCATGGTACAGAAAAAGCAAAATTTCTGTTGTGGCACTGGGAATTCAAAACAGGGCTTCACAGTGAGCTACAGCCCCAGTCCATTTTTATTTTTACTTTTTGAGGCAAGGTCTCTCACTAAGTCACTAAGTTGCCCAGGCTGGGATGGATTTGAGATGCTTTTGCCTCAGCCTCCCAGAGTGCTGGGATTCCAGTCCTGCACCATTGGGGTTGGCTCAGGAAAAAAAAAATTAAGGATGCTTAGAAATGATAGGAAAGGGCTGAGTATATAGCCCAGGGGTTAAAGCACTTGCCTAGCAAGCACAAGGCCTTGGGTTCGATTCCCCAGCACCACATAAGCCAGGCATCAAGGTGCACACCTATAATCCAATCACTGGGGAGGCTGAGCCAGGAGGATTGCTGTGAGTTGTAGGCCAGTCTGGGGTACACAGTCAGTTCAGGACCAGCTTGGGCTATGGAGCGAGATCCTGACTCAAATTAAAAAATGACTTTAAGATGTTGTCTCCTATGAGGATAAATAGAGAAATACCATTACATAAGGCCTTTCATTCCTTCATTCATCATGCAACCATCATTTATGAAACATCTGTCATAAGCCATGCACTGTGCTAGGCAACAGAACCTCAAGGTGACAGTGCCCCCGCCTTTCAGGAGCTCATGAACTCCCCTAAAGCCATGAGGAGTGACCATGAAGCAGAGGACAGCGGGAGTGCGAGGATGATGTGCAAAGACCCGAGGACAATGGCCAGGGACAGTGGGCTCCAACCTCTTTGGCACCAGAAACCAGTTTCAGGGGACAAGTTTTGCATGAATGAGGATGGGGGTGGCGCCTTAGATCACTGGGCATTAGATCCTCACAAGGAGCATGTAACTGAGATCCCCCGTATGCACTGTTCACAGTAGGGTTCAAGCTCTCAGAGAATCTAATGCTCATGCTGATCTGCTAGGAGGTGGAGCTCGGGCGGTCACGTGAGTGATGGAGAAGTGGATGTAAATCCACACAAAGCTTCGAAGCTTCGCACACTGGCCCGCTGCTCACCTCCTGCAGTGTGGCCCATTCTCATAGGCCAGTACTGACCCATAGCCGAGGAACTAGGGACCCCTGTCTTAGGGTACTTAGAGAAGGGCCACCTTCCCCAACCATTGGAGGGCAGTGTGGTGGCCAGGAATCCCTTCTAGGAAGATGTACCACTGAGAAAATTCAAAATTAGAGGAGACAGACATAGGCGAGAAACGCTGCTCTGGCCTGAGGTGAAAGAGAACTTCGGTTCTTCCTGACGAGGCAGAGCAAGCCTTCTGATCATCAGCCACAAACTGATTAAAACCCAAACCACGTTGCTCAGGGCTATTGCTAATGAGTTCTGCTTTCAGGGGCTATAAATAGTCCCTTAAGGTTATTTCTCCCAGAGGCAGAAACAGCTATTCCTCCTCAGAGCCAGAACTCAGGGCTGCTCCTCAGGGATCCCTTGGGTCTCCCCTCCTTTGGTGACTTCTAAGTAAGTCACACCCTGTGTCTTAGACACTTGAAAGGACATGAAATTGAGTTGTATTTGTGGTGGCAAACTAAATTGCTAGAACATTGGGCTCTCAGGGGACAATGCTCCAACCTCGTAGAAGGTTATTACTCATGAAACAGGGTGAATATTCAAATCCACGGCAGCTCTGTTTCTTGTAGAGAACCACCGCACCAGGTTCCTCCATTGGAGGTTCTGGTTGGACAGCATAGTGGGCTAGTGCAGCAGAGAACAGCGTGCTGGCGGAAGCGGAGAGAGGGAGAGGGGAGGAGCCAGGATGAGAACACACCCTGCCAGGCCAGCCCCTCAGTGACCTTCTCCAACCACGCCCTGTCTCCTCGCAGCACAATGAGGCACTGAGCTTGTCATTGGATGAATCCACTGATGAGCGCAGCGCCCCCATGATGTAGTCACTGCCCAAATATGGGAGACTTCTGGGTGATAGCAGAGGAGAAAAGAGATGTGAGTACTTTTTAAAATGGTTTCATTCATGACTGGCTCACTCCATTTCTCTTTCATTTTGTTAAAAGTTTTTTTCCCAAAAGTCACATGGCTACATATGGTGCAGGGGCTGCTGGGTAATGTAGTTCTAGGCTGGGCAACTGCTTCAAGTCAACTCTTGCTGCGGACAAAGAAGATATTAGTGAGCAGCTACTTTCTTCATCACATAAACCAAGAAAGAAAATAAATGAAACATAGTCATAGAAAGTAAAAGTTTCACAGCGGGTCTGGGGGCATAGCTCAGTGATTAGAGGGCTTGCCTAGGAAGCACAAGGCCCGGGTTCAAATCTCCAGCACAACTTAATAGCTGCCGGTGGTGGCATATGCCTGTAAACCCAGCACTTGGGAGCCTGAGGCGGTAGGATTGATATGAGTCCAAGGCCAGTCTGGGCTATATAGTGAGTTCAGGACCAGCCTGGACTACAGAGTGAGACCCTATTTCAAAAAAAAAAAAGAAGGAAATAAAAATAAATTTAAAAGTTACTCCTAAGAATGACTCTCCGCTGACTGGTGGTTTACACTTGTAATTCATCCCAGGAATTGGGAGGCTGTGAGTTCTAGGCCTGTCTATGCTACACAGAGAGACTTTATATCAAGAAAGAAATGTAGAAGGAAAGAAAAAAAGGCTCTCAGCTTCAGAACTTATATAATTAGTTGCTTGATAATGTCAATACTCAAGCAGATAGATCTTTCTTAAATGCTTCCCATTCATAAGCAGCCATGGGCTGGGGCATCGGCCAGCAGCTAGAGCCCTAGCCTAGTAAGCGCAAGGATTTGGATTCGAATTCTCAGCACCCAATGCTAGCTGGGTGTGGTGGTGCACTCCTGCAATCCCGGTACTCAGGAGGCTGAGGCAGGAGGATTACCATGAGTCCAAGGTCAGCCTGGGCTACATAGTGAGTTCAGGACTGGCCTGGACTACAGAGCGAGACCCTGTCTCAAATAAATAAGTAAATAAGTTAGTGGACAGCAACCAGGTGACTATGAATTACTTGTTAATTAAATCGATTTTTTAAATTAAGAAAACTGAAAATGAGACATAGTGTTATGCTCTGGATCTGGAATGTCCCTCAAAAGCCTCACAAATCTGGAAGGTGATTCAATCACAGGATAATCCATTGGGATTCCTGTGCCGTTAAGAGGCGGGGCCTGGCTGGAAGAGGCAGGTCATGTGACCTGGAAAGGTATAGGCCCTTTTCTCTCATCTTGCTTCTACCCTGTGTACAGCAACTCAGGCTCCTCCTCCACCGGGCCCTTCCACCACTGCCAGCAGCCTGTCAATCTTCTCAAACTGTGAGCTAAAACAAACCTTCCTCCCTTGAGTGTGGGTGTTGGGTATTTTGGCCCAGTGACACAAAGTGACTAAGACAGATAATATTGTAGTAAATTATGTGAAGATGGCAGATTTTTTTCCAGTCAGAGCCATTGAGCCACATAGATATTTTTCAGGATTTTCCTGTGCTAAATACTTTGAGGAAAATACAAAAAGACTTTGTCAGTTAAAGAAAGTACACACAGACCCATAAGCAATTTTAAGACTGAAACAGAAGGAACACAGACCGGGTGGTTGCTGGTGGCCAAGTGAGTACACAGAGAAAAAAAGACGCATAATCAGATGTCGCAGAGAAAGAGCTTTCTTCATTTTGTTTGTGGTACTGGGGATTGGACACAGGATCTTCACTGACTTCTGCTTTTATTGTTTATTTGAGACAGATTCTCACTAAGTTGTTAAACTACCCAGGCTCTGGGGTAAAATTCACCATCCTCCTACCGCCCTCTCCCCAACTGCTAGAAAGTTATAGGCCTGTTACGCTGGGCTTGGTGTGTGGCCTCAAACACGGGGCAATCCTCCTGCCTCAGCCTCTCGAGTGCTGGCATTACAGGTATGTGCCACCATATTCAGCTCAATTTTATGTGGTGCTGGGGAATTGAACCTAGGGCCTTTTGCTTGTTAGGCAAGTGCTCTAGCTGCTGAGCTGTACCCAAAACAGTGGACCTGTGTGATGGCTTCTCTGGGGCTCGAACCCAGAACCTTCTGTGTGTAAAGCAGGTATGATAACCACTATACTGCAGGACCAGGTGCTCAGGCCTGGTGAGAAAGGGGGTTTTGAGCGAAGTCTCAAAGTGTGGATGGATGAAATGTTGGTAGTTGTCACAGGTGAGGAGTCATCACGTGTACAAGAATCCCAGAAGGAGAAGAGAAGAAAGCTGACCCAGGGACAGAGCAGAGGCCATCGGGGGTCAGAAATAGGTCACAGGGACACACCAGGCAGTGATGCTCTAGGGAAGGGATGAAGGGTGGGTTGGGGAAACAGGGCTGACCTTCTGTTCGTCGCGTGGGAAGGGAGCAGTAAGCAGTGCGTCTAGCTTTAAAAAGTTCATAAGTCATCCCGTTGCATGTCTTCACTGAGGCTTACTTTACTTTGCTTTTTGAGACAGGGTCTCCCCATGTAGTCCATGCTGGCCTAGAACTCACAACATGGCCCCAGGCTGGCCTTGAAACATTGCAAAACCACCGATTTTAATATGTTCTATTTAATCGATTATTGGAAATTTTTGACCTTTTTTTTAGCCCAGCGTAGTCTGCAAGTTACCAGGCCTTTGAAACATCTTTCAAACTGAAAATAAGATTCCACGTAGCACACCTGAGCCTGAGGTGCACTCACTACCAACGGGTAATGACAATTTTACCAGTAAACTGACCAAAAACACTATCCGATGAATTCTATATGGGAGGCAGAGCTCTAAGTTAGCTCCAGTCCCCGGGTTTTCCAATTAAACACTCATCTAGACAATGCTGTGGATACATCATGAGTCCCCAGTGGATGGCCATCAATATGGGCAGCCAATTAAAAGTGGGGCATTTTCTCTGGCTTGTATTAAAAGAAAGTATCAGACAGGAAGTCTCAGTGAGCTAGGGCTGGCTTTGAAGATGGACGAGTCACATGGCAAGGGTCCTCTCGGCACCAAGAGTAGGCTCTGAGTGACAGCCCGCCAATGGGATGGCAGCCCCAAGAAACTAGATTCTATCAGGAGGCTAAATGAAGCCAGAGGCACATTCTTTCTAGAAACGTCCATGAAATGATGAAGCCTGTCCCATACTTTGGTTTCAAGTGAAGTAGGGAGCCCAGTGGAACCCGCCTGCACATCTGACCACAGAACTAAATTTTGTTTTGAGCTGCTAAGTTTGTGATAATTTATTCTATAGCAGTAGGAAATAAACATAAACAGGTCTATGAGTTCAGTGCATGTAGAGGCTGTTCATTTCCAGGCCTGGTTCTGAGCCTCCATGAACACTTAGCCAGCCACCCCAGTGCGACCCCTTCCTCCTGTTTACTCCTGCAAGACTTCAGGGTTCTGTGGTGGAGCCCTTGCCTAGCCTGGGTGAGGCTCTGGGTTCAATCCCCAGAACCAAAACAATAAATTAATGGAAACTCTGAAGCGAGATGGTTCATATTGCCTGACACTTCGTACGTGATCTGTTTCATCCCCCTAGATGGCAGGCTCTAGATGGCAAGGAAGGCCGAGGCAGGAGGATACAAGAAGTTCAAGGCCGGTCTGGGCAATTTAGCCAGTTGGCTAGATGCTGTCTTAAAATAAAAAATAAAGAGGAGTTAAAAGTGTAGGTTTTTGTGAAGACTCCGGGCTCAATCCCCAGTAACACACGCACACACACACACACACACACACACACACGAGCGACTAAGAGGGTTGGAGGAGGGGAAGAGGAGGCATGTAACCTACATTTTCCAGAATTTTCTATCACCAAGCACAAATTTGCTCATGAGGAGAGAAAACAGCTGTCTTTCCCCCTCTATCCAGAAGAACGTGGGCTGACATTCAGTTGAGAAGATCAAAGTTTATGAACTGTGAGTGCCCAGATGACCAGGCTGCTCTCCTGGCGTAAACCAGAATGACTAGTCTGACTCATTAAGACATAATTGAGACCCTTCCAGTTACGAGTCTGTTTTGTTCTTAGTGTCACTTAGGACTCTGTAACCCTCGGTTCCTCTGCCCTGCGTGCTATTGAGGCCGTGGCGGGGCTGGGCATGAAAGCCTGCCTTCCTTCCTCAGGTGGTCAGGTGTCTCCAGGTGCGAAGTTCTCTATAATGTGTACTTTGTTACTGGTTTTCTGTTTTGCTTTTTGGTGTTGGAGATGGAACCCAGGGCCTCGTGTGTGTAACCGTGTGCTCTACCACTGAGCTATCCCAGTCTGAATGTCTATTTCAAACATAAATGAATTTTATCTGTTTACCTTTATATAGAAGCCAGTCATGCAGACAATAGAAATACTGAAAATGAGTCTGCTGGGTACACACCTGTGATCCCAGCTACCTGCGAGGCTGAGGCGGGAGGTCAGCAACTGTCAACCCAGTCTGGGCCACTTAGGGAGACTATGTCTCAAGACAAAAATTAAAAAGGGCTGAGGATACAGCTCATGCTTAGTAGGTGGAAGGCCCAAGATTTCAGCCCCAGCACTCAAAAAAAAATTGTTAGTACACGTAATAAACCTGCAGACAGATGGGCAATGTGTCAGGACTGTGCTAGATGGTTCTAGAAGGAGCCTGAAGGTCCGCCCCAGGACACAGAACTCACTTCTTTCTACCCAAGGGCTGTCAAAGGGAGAATTTCCCTCTTTTTCAGCACTACGCGGTGCTAGAAGGAGTGGCCTAATAATCCCTGAACCTGGGGTGGGGCACAGCTCCGTGGGTGGAGCACTTGACCAGCATTTGCATGACCCTGAGTTCAGTCTTCCAGCGCCATGTAAAAATCATCAAGGTATGGTGGCACACGTCTGTCATCTCAGCCCTCAGGAGGCTGAGACAGAAGGATTGCCTTGAGTTCAAGGCCAACCTGGGCTGTACAGTGTGTTCAGAACAATCTGGACTATAGAGCAACGCCCCTCCCACAAACGTTAAAAATCCTTGAAACAAGAGTTTTTCATGGGACCAAATTCCAACTGGAGGTTAAAATGCCTAATTTCAGGAAACCATCAGTGACATTCAGAGATGATTTCACCTGGCACGTTCGTTGTTGAGCTAAATCCAATGTGCCTGCCTGCCTGCTTGCTTGCTTGCTTGCTTTCTTTCTTTCTTTCTTCCTTCCTTCCTTCCTTCTTTCCTTCCTTTCTTTCTTCCCAGTTAAAATGTTTTTAATTTATTAGCAAAAATGTTCTGATTTTTCTCAGCCTCATGTATACTACCATTGACCTTCTATTTTTAGATTTATCTGTCCACTTTTTTTTATTTATTATTTTTTTTTTCTTGAGACAGGGTCTTGCTCTATAGTCCTGGCTGGTTCTGAATTCAAAGCACAGCCCAGTGCTGGCCTTGAACTCAAAGCAATCCTCCTGCCTCAGCCTCAGTAGTGCTGGGATTACAGGCATGTACCACTACACCCGGCTATTATGTGGTGCTGGAGGACTGATCCTGGGGCCTTAGACTTCCTAGGCAAGAGCTGTAATCACTGAGGAACGCCCCCAGCCCTGTTTGTCCACTTTTTTTTTTCCAGTTCTGTAGTGATTTAGAAAGAATCTCACTCTTCTACCCAGACCTGTCTATGGCCACCACATTTAAGCATCAAACAGATCTAAGATATTCTCTTTAGAAAATAACTTCCAAAACCATGGTTCTGCCCCACTTGTAACCTCACTGCCTTTGTCAAGATCCCTAGCCTCACAGACTTTCCCCCCAAAATACTTGAACCAAAACAACATGTTTCAAACCCCCATCAGGTGTGTCCCATGGCGCTCTGCTCCCTACCCTCCCCCTCACTCTCTCCTCTGATGTCATGGTGGCTTTCTCACCATGTTTATGCAGAGACATTCAGAACCAAATGATTTTTTTGGTCAAGAAACAAAAGCACAATTGTCCCATTTGTCACTGGATTTAGTTGAGCCCTGGTAAAAAGGACCCCGTGTGACCCCAGGAGAAGCCACCAATAAGGGACTGTGTCAGTTACTTTTTCACTGCTGTGACTCAATACCCAACATCCACAAATTTAGGGGATGAAAGGTTTATTTTAGCTCACAGTTTCAGAAGTTCACAGTCCATTCAGGGGCAGCCGGCAGCAATGGAAGTACATGGCAGAGGCAGAGGTGGAGGCGGCTTCTCATGACATCACAAACAGGAAGCCAGGTCAAGGAAAGTTGAGACCCATCCCCCAAGGAAGGCAGGAAGCAGCTTATGTATCCTTCCAGGTCTCATCCCAGTGATCAGCCCCTCCTGGATCTAGGTGTGGAAGGTGTGGTAAGCCCCGACTACATGCCTGTAATCCAAAATACATGCCTGTAATCCAATTTACATGTCTGTAATCCACCCCTCCAGACTAGGCCTCAGTCTCCCAACAGCACATGGCTCCATAGACAATCCATAACATTCAAATACATGAGACTTGGGGACATATTCAGATTCAAACCACAATGAGGACCAAGTTGGGTGTATGGGGAATTGCTGTAGGATGGCACGACCACGTGTGCTGTGCCAAAGTCATGGCCATCTATCCTCATGGACCTGAACATGTCTGGATCCTGGCATGTATTTCCTTGAGAATATTTTTCTTTTTGTTTCTGTCCTCTGAGCTAGTAGTTTGGTTCATAATAAATATGTGAAATCTTTAAAAAAAATTTTTTTTGAGTCAGAGTCTCACTCTGTAGTCCAGGCTGGTCTTCAACTCACTATGGAGCCCAGGCTGGCCTCGGACTCATGGCAATCCTCCTGCCTCAGTCTCCCAAGTGCTAGGATTCCAGGTGTGTGTCATCATGCTCAGCTTATGTGGTTGGTGCTGGTAAGTCAAACCCAGGCTTTGCGCCAAGCACTTTAACTGCTGAGCTATGCCCCTAGTCCAACATGTAAAATCTTTTGAATAAAAAAAAAAAAAGAATTCCTCTCTGCCCTAGTCACCAAGGTGTATACGTGCTCCAGCCACAGGAGTCAGCCTGGCTTGCCTTCCCTCCTTCACCGGCTTACCGTCTACCGGCAGCCGTGTCTTTGACATGCTTAGTGTTTCTCAAAGTGTAAACTTTGGGCTACCTCCAAAAGAGCCACCATGGATTAAAAGTACGCCTTTTCAACCAGGCAGTGTGTGGCACACACCTGTAATCCCTGCATACTTGGAGGCTGTGACAGGAGGATTCCAAGTTTAAGCCCACCCCGTGCAACCTAGCTACCTAGCTAGACCTTGTCTCAGTGTGAATGCCCTGGGCTCAACCACCAGTACTGGAAAATGAGCAAATGAACCAATCACCAGTGTTTGGACCTTCTGAAGTCTATAGAATCAGAATCCATGGGAGTAGAATCCAGAAATCTGCACCACTACCAAGGTCTGAAGCGATTCTCAGGCCATGTGAACACTGGCAGCCGTCAGTAACTTCTCTGAGCTGCCTCAACGTCCTGCGCTGTCTCTTCTCATCCCTTTGACGGCGTGCAGGACCCTTTCCCCCTGGCACGACCCTTCAGCATGTGAGGCAAGTGCAGAAGCAGGTCGTAGAAGCTACGGGCTGAGGACCTGCTCAGTGTGGACCTGTCCCTGCATTCACCTGCGCCCGGAAGTGGGCTGCAAAACACTACCGTCCCCTCAAGGTATCACGGTTTGGATCTTGGATGCTCCTTTAAGCCTCATGTATCTAGAAGGTGGTTAGATTATGGGGGTCAGTGGAGTCAAAGGGACAAATCCATTGATTTCCTGTGCTGTTAGGAGGTGGAGCCTGGTGGGGAGGGGCGGATCCCTGGGACGTGGCCTGCTCTCAGCTTTCAGGCCATCTCGGGACAAGCAGCGGTTCTGTGCCCGACCCCTTGGCTGTACCATTCGGCCATTTTCAGCTGAACACAAACAGATTGAACCCTTTGAACTGGGAGCTGACGTGAACCTTTCCCCCTGTGAATATTAGGTATTGTGTCCCAGCCACGGGAAAGTGACCGAGACAGTAAAGGCCTAACTCCCGAGGGATCCTCCCCGAGACACCAACGCAGTTGGCAGCAAAGTTGGCTTTGCCCTTTGTGATGGATGAGGGAAAGTTTCCGCCATGCTGCGACTCCCTGTGCTTTTCTTTGTGCCATGTGCACATAGCCCTCTCTTCACCTTGCTGGATTTGGGATGTGCTTCTAGAAGAGTCTAAATCCTTCTGACTCACCTTGTTGCTGCTAGGTTGAGAGTTCCGTAGCTCAATTCAGACAGAAAACACGAATTGACCATGTGCAGCTCTGCTAGCAGCCTTGAGGCCATCAGTCGTCATTACTCAATGTCAGATTCCATCGGTGGATGCTGGGGGCTGATCTCTGCCACTACCAGCAGCTGCCCCTGGGTGCCGGCATGTGCCAGATGCCATTGATTAACTGACACTGCTGGCTGATGTTCATCAGCTGCTGGTCTCTGGAGCTCTTCTGGCCTACCAGCCTCTAGCATTTGTCACTCTTTTTCTTAAAAAAAAAAAAATAGACATATACTCTTCAAGATGAGACTCCTGTGTAGATTTACAGGGCCTTCTGAGCCCACCGTCGCTGAGAAAGGAATCACAAGCAGATTTGCCGGATCACTTCAGCAAAGGTTTATTTAAGCAGGACACAGGTGGCTCAGGACACTAGCGGAAGCCCCTTAGGACCAACCCAAGAATGAGAGAGGAGTGCTGCAGGCTCAGCCTCTGATTGATTCAAGTGTGAGCCTCCTGCCTGGTCCATATTCAGGCCTGCGATTGGTCCAAATTCAAGCCTGCTGATTGGTCCAAACTACTCTAAACTCCAGCTTTCCCATCTGGGCCTACTCATTAGTCCAAACTCAGTTTTACAGTGTTTGCTCAGGGGTAGAGCATTTGACTGCAGACTCAACTTGACTGCTTGGTTCAAGTTGAGGCAGGGAAAACTTCTTCCAGATGCAGCTGTCATGGCTGCAATTGGGTGGGATGTAGGGGTCCTGAGCTTGTTGACTGACAGCTGTCTTATCTCTTTGAAGAATGGCAGAACCGGGGATTCTTCAGGGGGACTATGTGTAATCACAGGTTAATGGGGTTGGGAGAGGTTGAGGATCCTAAAAATGGGTCTAGAACCTTCTCTGATCTTGGCCACGTTATGGTGGTGTCTTTACAGCGTTTTCAAAGAGGTGGCTGCACCTGGAGTGGCAGGAGTAGGGGAAGGGCTCCCGGGCTGACAGCTGAGTTGCACCTCCTGTGGGACAGCCCAGAGAGTGGCCAGGAGGTAGCCCTAGGGGTGGCGGCAGGACACTGGGGCAGTCTGTCCCAGTCCCTCCTCAGTAGCTACAACCACTGAATCCACTTCCCCTCCGGCAGTCACAGAAACAAGGGGAGAGGCAGGCACTTAGCGTGTGGGGAGCCTTTCCGGCTGAGGAAGTCTCCTCTACACTGCCCTTGTTGTAAAATCCTGCTGTTTGTTACAGTTGCTGCTGTTTACTGTGTGTGGGGGGTGGGGGGCCCACTGGGGGGCCCAGGGCGGGCTGTGTCTTTCATTTCGGTGTCCAGAGCCCATGGAGGGCTGTGTGTGGAGTCTCTGATAAGTATTTGTGAGTAAGTAAACACATGCGCAGTTTTCAGAACTTTTGATACAAGAAGAAAACATTTGAAAGGAATCTTAAACCCTGAATTTCACTCTTCTTTAATAGACCATAATTAGAGGTAATTCACAGCATGGAAGATCCTAAGAGGTGTCACTGAGAAATTCCATTTGTATAAACAAAAATACTTGCTTCCCTGAACTGCTTGTTTCTTCCCACTGGGTCTGAATCCTGATGCTGTCTGCTAGAGGGAAGACAGGTGAACCTCAGAACTGGACAGTCCTGGGTTCAACTCTTGGCTCTGCCGAACACTAATTTTGAGCAAGATTTTAAGTTGCTCTGAGTCTGCTTCTCTATTATGTAAATTAAGCACTGTGTATGCATGTAGGGAATAATACACCAGAGAGAGAGAGAGAGAGAGAGAGAGAGAGAGAGAGAGGTGGTATATAATAAAGTGAGGCAGAAGACATTGAAAAAAATCTTATTCTTTCTCTTTATAGAATAAAGGAAATTACATTGCTTTGTTGTTTCTGTTGCATGTCAAATGCTTCTTTGGATATTGGTAATGAAAGGAATCTAAAACATATACATATTATATGTGTAATATTTATGTAGAGACAGAATTAATTTCCAACTCAAGAGACAGCATTTTGAAAGAGTTTACAAGGTCTAGAGCATTCTAAACAAGCTGATAAACTAGCTGTATTTATTTTCTAGAAATCCTTGCAGCCTGATACATACAGTAGCACATGCCTGTAATCCCAGAGCTCAGTTGGAGACCAGCCTGGACAACAGGACAAGACCCTGGCTTAAAAAAAAATAAGACAAGAAAAAAACCATTAGCTACAAGGAGGCTCTCACTTGTGCTCCCCTTACTCCAGAGCAGTGGGACCTCTAAATCCAAGGCCAGCACTTGGCTACCTCCCCAGCCTGGTCCATGCAGAGTCCATGTTTCCAGCCTCCCTCCCGGTTCCTTGTGACCACGGGGCTTAGCTCTGGCCAATGGCAGGTGAAGGTGATGCAGGAATTCAAGGGAAGGATGGGTTTCTGGGTTTCCTCCTTCCTTCTTAGTGGCTGGGAACTCGGTCTCTGCTGTGAGGAGTCGTTTGGGCCACAGCATCGAAGCTATGTGTGTAGGATGCTGACGCAGCAAAACCCGGGTGCTCTGTCCCTGAGGGACCCATCGTACCCTCCAAAAGCCCTAACTTGCTTATGTCTACTTATGACAACACTACGGCTTCATCAAATGTTGCTCGCAGCGTCCCTTGCAATCCTAACAAATATAAATAAATGCTGACTTATAAAAATTTTAAAAAATGGGCTGGGAATGCAGCTCAATGTAAAGGCCCTGAGCTTGATCCCCAGGAACTCAAGCAGCGAGTTTTTGGCTTTTTCTAATGGTTCCCTCAGAATGACCAAGAGTTTGTTGTCACTGGAGGTTATATTTTAGCCCGTGGGCTAATGTCCTGTGGGCTCCATGATGAAAGTGAAACCATCAAAGAGATCTCAGCTGGCTACAGTAACCCAAGGAAAGAAATCAGCCTGGATTTTTTAAACAATGGAAAGAATTCCCATTTGTTTCTAATTAAGTACTAATAAAGCCCCTCCTTTGCACAGAGGGATAACTAGGTTGGGTACTGTCCTTATTAAGAGAAATCTGACTAACTGGAAAGTACATTTGTTTTAACCAGCTCTCAAAATAATTTGGTTTTGGGACAGAGACAGTACCATGTACCCTGTGTTCTCAGATTCCTGAGTTGGCTTGTCCCTCTCAGTCCAGTGTGACAGAAGTGACAGGAGGGTCCTACCTGGGATGAGACTGGATCCCAGAGTCCCCTACTTAGCTAGTGGGGGCCACAGGAGATGGAGCCCTGAATCACTAACTAGGACCGAGCAAGCTCTGCCACCTTCTACCAACTTTGGGTAAGGAAAAAAAATACACTTTGTCATGTAAAGTCATTCTATTCTGTGACAAGGGCCTCTGAAGCTAAAAACAAGCCTGGTGGCTTAGACACCAAAAACATGTTTTCTTGCTAGAAGCCTAAGACTATGGTGGCTGGTAGGGTCCATTTCTCCCGAGGCCTCTCCCCGGCCTACAAATGGCCATCTTCTTACTGTGTTCCCACACTGCCATTGCTCAGGGTGCCTGAGTCTCTGGTGCCCCTTCCTTGTGTTGGGATTCCAACATGGATTTGGGAGGTGGTTGGGGGGACATTTCACACAGCCCAGCAGACACTGAGAGCTGGAAATTAAATCCGTTGCTGCAGTATAGCTCAGCTAATCTTGACCAATACAGTTCTCTTGAGGACAGGAATCTGGTTTTGAATATGCAAATCACATTTATGGTGGGAGACGACACACGTGTGAGGAAGAGATGTACCCAGGTGTCATGCCTGTGACTGAGTAACAAGATCCCAGGACAGTGGCCCCCTCCACCCTTGAGTTAGGAGGGGCCAGTCTGGAAGATGGGAGCCTTTGGACTCTTCAACCCAACTCATCAACAGCCTCTGTGTCCACGTCTCGGGCTGTACAGATTTTGTCTCCTATGGATGCACTGGCTTAAAATGTTCAGAAGAAGCCAGACCTTATGGCACATGCCTATAAGCCCAGTGCTCTGGGAGGCTGAGGCAGGAGGATCACAAGTTCAGGCTGAGCCTGGGTAATTCAGCAAGAACCTTGTCAAGATTATCAAGTTTAAAAAGACTGGGAGATGATACGTCTCGGTGCTAAGGCACAAGGTCTGATCCCCAGTAGTTAGAAGAGGTACTCACTAAGAATACTTTTATTCTACATTCTCAGGTTTTTTTTTTTTTTTTCCTGTTTTGACACAGGGTCTTGCTAAACTGGTAATTGCCTAGGCTGAGTTCAAGTTTACAATTCTCTTGCCTCGGCCTCTCCAAGTACTGGTATTCCAGGCCTGTGACACCACATCCAGGTTCAGATGTTTTTTAAAAATTAGTTTTCAAAAAAACTCCACAGTTTTCAGCTGAGGCCTGACCTTTAGCTGCTCTGTTATACTGCAGTCAGCTTATCTCTCTCCCTCCAGATGGATAGTCCACCCAGGTCCAATTTTATAACTCCATGCCTGGCTCATTCAGAAGATAACAGCTCATTGGGTTACACAGATCTTCCTTATCCGACACTTTTTTTTTAAAGTCACATTCACAGCTTGATAGTAGCGTGGTGGCCTAGCCTTTGTGAAGCCCAGGTTTGATCCCCAGCACGGTTCCTTCAGTCACCTTCTTAAAATGATGTGCTTTAACTAACATCACCTCATTGGAAAGGTCTTTAAACACAGGGAAGCTGTCAGGTGCACAATGACAGATGAATTTCCTAAAATTTTCCAGGTGTGCTGGTGCATGCCTATAACCCTAGCTACTCAAGAGACTGAGGCAGGAGAATTAAGGAAAAAAAAAGTTTTGGGGTGGGGTGGGACTGGGAACGTAGCTGAGTGGTAGAGTCCTAGGTTCAATCACAGTATAGCGTGCACACACATGCACCAACATACACACAACAGTTGCCTAAAATTCTGTTTTTTTTTTTTTTTTAACTTGAGAGCTCAAATTATATCATTGGCAGGCTGGAGGAATGACTCAGTGGTTAAAGTGTTTGCCTAGCAAGCCCCTAGGCAAGTGCTAAGTACCTGAGTTCCATTCCCCAGGACCACATACTCTGGGCCTAATGGCACATGCCTGTAATCCTAGCACTTGGGTGGCTGAGGCAGGAGGATTTCCAAGAGTCCAAGGCCAACCTGGGCTCCATAGTGAGTTCAGGACCAGCCTGGGCTATAAAGACCCTGTCTGAAAAAAAAATTATATCACTGGCAACAAAAATACTATCAGCTCTTTTCCTTGAAGTGACAGAATCATTTTGTTCATTTTTGGGCAAGTGTGAGTAACTTATTTTTCTATCAGTCATTCTTTTAAGTCAATTGGGCCTGTACCTCAAACACAGGGGCCTTCCCTTAGACATACCCGCCCCCCCACAGCCCCAGGGCTTCATCGGTACCTCCCATTCTGACATATTAAAAAGACGTGGTCAAAGATCAAGATGGAGTGAAATTAAGAGCTTTTACTTCTTCACAGAGGCCATTCTTAAGAGAAACTAGCTTTCTCTTTTTAATTTGTTTTGTTTTGTTTTGGTGCCAGAGATGAAACCCAGGGCCTTGTACATGCTCAGGATGGGCTCCATCTTCCTTCCTCTCCACCTCCCAAAGCCTTTATTATCAGAAATGCAATGCTGGCATAGTTCTCCCATTATGGTCCACACCCTCCTTTAAACGAGGCAACTAGGTTGCCCTGTGTTCAAGGCCAGCTGGGACTGCAGAGCCAGACCCTGTTTCGTAAATAAGTAAAATCGTACAACTTGGGGAGCTGGGGCCCCCAAGTTTTTGACCTTTTAGGTTTTCTAGTGAATGTGAATTAAAACAAACTCAGGAGGGCTGGGGGTATAGCTCAGGGGTAAAGGGCATCCCTGGGTTTGCTCTCCAGGACTGCAAAAATGAATAAATAAAAAATAAAAACAACAGGGGCTGGAGGAATGGCTCAGCAATTAAAGCGCTCAAAATGCTAAGAACAAGCGCTAAGTACTGGAGTTTGATTCCCCAGCACCTTATAAAGCCTGGCGTGGTGGCACACACACTCAGGAGGCTGAGACAGGAGGATTGCCTAGAGTCCAAGGCCAGCCTGGGCTCCCTAGTGAGTTCAGGACCAGCCTGGCCTACACAGCAAGACCCTGTCTCAAAAAACAATAAATAAATAAATAAATAAATAAATAAAACAATAACCAAAAAACCTCAGGGCCCGTGTTTAGACTTGAAAGTAAGATTAGTTATTTCTGTTTTTTTTTTCTTGTGTATTAAAAGGCCTGTTAGTGAGATAGTTTTCTTTGACTCATTGCTAATTCTCTGAAAAATAACTATATCGATAGATTATGAAGTACATAGACAGTTCTCCACAGAAGATATGCAAGTGTCAACAAGCTTGGTGCCTCAAGTCATCTGAGAAATGCAAATCAAAACCACATTGAAGCCCGAAGTGATGTTTAATACGTGTAATCCAAGCACTCCAGGAGGCTGAGGCAGGAGGGGCCTGTGTTCAAGTCTGACAGGGGCCATTTAGCAAGAAAAAAAGAGCTAGAAACTAGATGAGTAAAAAGGTCGTGGGATTCAATCCCCGGTGCCTTACAACAAAGATGCTGCTTCTCACCCCCGAGGTTGGCTTTAGAGACGCTCAGTCAGGTAACAGCAAGCATCCTTGAGGGTACATAGAAATTAGGACCCTCGCACCCTGCTTCTGGGAATGCACCTTGGTCTGGCTACATGGCAAAGCAACCCAACAGTTTTACAAATAATTAGAAAAGAGGAAGCCGGGGTGGCGGTGGCACACGTAATCTCAGCCATTGGGAGGCCAACTCCGGCCTGGGCTCCATAGTGAGTTCAAGAACAGCCTGGGCTACAGAGCGAGACCCTGTCTCAAAAAAATAAATAGAGTGACCATATGATTCAGCAATCCTGTGCCCACCTAGCAGCATTGTTGATAAATCACCAAAATGGAAAGACGACCCAAAGCCTGTCAACAGATGATGAGTAGGTGAAGAAATCATTGTTCATCTGACAGGTAGCCCAGAGACACCAAGAAACTGACTCCAGGTCACACAGTGCCGGGACCCTGGTGAGCCCAGCTTGTGGCCTCTGTGGCAGAGCGCACTTCACTTCTCTAACATAACACAAAGTCCCTTTCTCTTGGGAAGAGAAAGATCCCAATAGGTAAAAACAAAGTATCTAAAAGAAAAGCGTTCAAAGATCTTGCTGTAGACAATGTCACCTTTGTGAAGAGGAAAGGGAATCAGGCAGGAAAGCCTAGATTAGTAAGGGGAGAGAAATGGAATCACCTTCTCTGTTAAACCCTGCACCATCGCAGGGCAGGCTTACACACTGGCCACCCCAGTTGCGTGGGCTTCTGCCAGCTCCTTTAAAAATAGCTGTTCATAAAAATAGTAGATGTGACAGCACAAACATGTGGATGGGTCCGCAGACTACTATCCAGAGTCCTGGCCGTTCATGGTCAGTGTCACAGTGTCCCCACACAGTGTATGGGACAGTGTCTGCTTTGGTCCCAAAGGCTCAGGTTCCGAACCAGTCATGCCAGGATTGGAGTCATACCTCTGATTTGCGTCATGCCATGGGTGTCAGCCCAAATGGCCCTGTGAAATCAATAGGGCGGGTATAATTAGTCCAATGTTGCAGATAGGAAACTATTTTTAGGTAAGTAGGGCAAGGTATTATTACCGTTCGCATTTTATGAATGAGACTTATTTCACACCAACAGGGCAACATAAATAGCTACAGGAAAGAGCTTCAGTTTGGAGCTGGCATCTGAAATTTGGGGAAAAATTTAAGTGTGGCGAGCGAGGGAACAGCGTGGGCAGCTGGGAGGCACGTGGGATGACGGGTTTCTTGCTGCCTTATATGTATGACACTTTCATAAACTGCTTCCGGGCAGAGCAGATCCTGGAACTCCTGGGCCTTGGCACGCCGGGAGGTGCCTGGCAGAGCTGTCCTTGCACAACTCCATGAGGCGCCATTCACATGGGGGTGACGCCATCCCCGGAGCATTTGTTATGAGTAGCAGGTGTTCTTGGGAGTTCATAAGAAAATCTTAACTCTAAACCAGAGAAGGTGCTTACCTATGATAGATGGGAATCAGGTGGACCGCAGGTTCTGTCCCCACATAACATCTTAACATCCCTGTCCCAACAGTCCTTCCATTCCATTTTAACTCCATCCACATCTTTATGCTCCAAATTTTCTTATACAGAATGTTAAGTACAGAAGTTAAAATTCCACTGAGGTAGTGAGTTTGCTTTCAAAAGAATGTAAATAAATCTAGGGGCTGGAGGAATGGCTTAGCTGTTAAAAGAGCTTGCCTAGCAAGTGCTAAGTCAAGCGCTAAGTACCCGAGTTCAATTCCCCAGCACCATATAACCCGGGCATGGTAGCACACACATGTAATCCCAGCACTCGGGAGGCTGACACAGGAAGATTATGGTGAGTCCAAGGCCAGCCTAGGCTCCTTAATGTGTTCAAGACCAGCCTGGACTACAGAGTGAGACCCTGTCTCAAAAAAAAGTAAATCTAGAAATGTATTAAACACTTCATGAATAATATTTCCCAATGAATTTAGTTAGTATATTTCATGTATATGACTTTCTGAGATTCAGGTAATTAGCATAAATCTTGATGTGTTTTTTGGTGAATTCCATGAACAGATTTGAGTTCTGTTTACAAAGGTTATTAAATTTAAAGAGTTAACTACCAATAGGACCAAGTACTCAGATTCAAAGCTGTATCTGAATTGCATTTTTCAAGAGAGAAGGTATTATGTAGCTTTAAGTTCCAAATTGTTTATTAAAGGCCAGGACTTTAAGAACTAGGGGCTAGAGGAATAGCACAGCAGTTAAGGTGATTGCCTAACAAGCTCAAGGCCCTGCTTTTTTTTTTTTTTTTAAGACAGGGTCTCGCTCTGTAGTCCAGGCTGGTCCTGAACTCACTATGGAGCCCAGGCTGGCCTTGGACTCAGGGTAATCCTCCTTCCGAGTGCTGGGATTAGAGGCGTGCACCACCACACCCAGTTTATGTGGTGCTGGGGAATCGAACTCCGGTACTTAGCACTTGACTTAGCGCTTGCTAAGCCAGCAATTAACCGCTGGGCCGTTCCTCCAGCCCCAAGGCTCTGGGTTTGATTCCCCAGCAACACACAATTGAGCATGGTGGCACACACCTGTGATCCCAGCACTTGGGAGGCTGAGGCAGGAAGATTGCTGTGAGTTCTGGGCCAGCCAGGGCTACACAGTGAGTTCAGAACCAGCATGGACTATAAAGTGAGATGCTATCTCAAAAAACAAACAAAAAAGCAACTCAATTGAAAACAAATGACAATTTTTTAAAAACAATATTTCAGAGACTGACTTCAGCTGTGTATCATGGAAACTTGGCTACAGTAACTTAACCAAATTGGTTTTTAATGTTTTCAACTATCAAGCAGGTTCCACAGTGTTTTGTCTGCTAGAAGAGATTGTTTACCCATTCCTCAAAGGTGACCAGGGAAGGGAATGTTTTTGATTGGGTGCCCTGCCACTCTGGGCCAATTGGATTTCCATCGAAAACAAAGAAGCTGGGCCTGGTGGTGGTGCAGGCCTATGATCCTAGCCCTCTGGAAGGCAGTAGGGTCCCAAGTTCAAGTCCAGGCTGGGGCAATTTAGCAATTTAGTAAGAATTGTGTCAAAATCAAAAGTTAAAGGGGTTGGGGGTGGGGGGATGTGGGAGCTGGGGCTGTAGGTCAGTGTGAAGGCCTTAGGCTCAATCTCTAGTGCAAAGGAAAAAGAGTAGGCATGAAATAAAATGTCACTTTCCATATCTGTTTTGAACTTCATGTTGACCACACAAATACGCACCATGAATTTGGAACGTGAAAGGAAGCTTGATGGCAGAAATTCCAACTCCAGTCCACTGAAGCCCACTACGACTTCCCTACAAATGGTTATCCTCAGTGTGCTTGAAAGCCAGGCAAGGTGGCTCAGGCCTGTAATCCCAGCAGTGGGGAGTCTGAGGCAGGAGAATTGTCGTGAACTTGAGGCCAGCAGTGCTACATAGTGAGTTTAGGACCAGAAAGAACCTGTCTCAAAAAAAAAAAAAAATTTTTTTTTTGACCTTAGAATTTGTGGGAAAACCTAAAAATTTTTGTAGAACCATAACCCAGAGGTTATTTCCAGGTAGGAAATGCGTGGCAAGGTTGATTTGCAGATACCTGTAAAGAAAATTTATCTAAAATTCAATTAGAATAAACATTATCTCCAGGGCCAAAATCTCACAGAGCTGGTGAAACTGAACTCCTAAACAATTTCACGCTGCAGTTTTGTCCCTATCTAAAAGTATTACGTGAGTGACTTTCTTGCCAAGGGCCAGTTAACTACCACAGGACATTGGCATCTTAATCTCTTCAAACAACACCATCAGATTATTTCTTTTCTTGTTGAAATTAAGTGGAAATCACTAACAAGTGGATATATGTGAAGTGGGCATAGTGTTGCATTCCTATAATCCCAGCACTCGGGAGGCTGAGGCAGAAGGATTCAAGGCAGCCTAGGCTACATAGTTTAAGACTAGTCTGGATTTCAGGCTACACTGTTTCAATTTTTTAAAAAATGATACCCAGGGGTTTGAGGAATGGCACAGTAGTTAAAGCCCTTGCCTTGCAAGTGCAAGACCTGAGTTCATTTCCCCAGCTCCGCATAGGCCAGGTGTGGTGGTGCACGCCTGTGACCCCAGCATTCGGGAGATTGAGGCAGGAAGATTGCCTTGAGTTTGAAGCCAGCTCCAGATACACAGTGAGTTCAGGACCAGCCTGGACTAAAGAATGAGACCCTGTCTCAAAAGAAACAAATAACATCCAGTTATGTCCTTTTTTTTTTTTTTTTTTTTTCTATTTCAGAGTGACTTCACAAACATGATTGAATTTTCTGGAGTTTCACAGTTTTGATGGAATTTTTTAGCAAAGACAAAACCATTCGTTCATCTAAGGTAACATCAAGATAAGCTGTGGCCTGGGGTGCCTTTCTCTATTGCATATTTCTGAACTCAAGAATATAATCTTCACCCAGTATGACATTTCTAGTATGACTATGAAGCATAAATTCTCAAAGAAGATGAGAAAGGTGTGTTTCCTCGGCCGTTTACATGTTTGGTTTGATTTTACTAGGAGGCTACCCGTCTGTCTACATTACGACAATATTTATTTGATATCTGGTTGAAAGAAGAGATTTCTGTCTAACTGAATACGCAGAGTAATTATTTGGTCAGAATTAGGCAACAAACACCCCCTCAAATGTTTTCCAGTGGCATCGTTTTCTGGTCCCCACAGAAAGCATCATTTAAAATTCCGACAAGTAGAAGTTCTGCTTTTGGGTTAAAACAGATCGGCACAGTGACTCAGCCAGGGCCTGGTTGCCACCACCCTGATTCCTCCAGGTGCTGCCTTGCCGAGGAGCCCTGGGTGGCTCTGTGGGGATTAGCTTATTTAGCTACGAGAAATAAGATCACAGTCTATCTAGGACACGCTGTGAGGCGCAGTGACACACCGGATCTTATGGGTCACATTCTAGTTAGGTGTACGTAAGCGCGTGTTCCTCAACAGAACTATCGAGAGTCCTCTTACTGAGGGTAGTAGGGGCCTAATGCTGCTGAAATAAGCTTAGATTCTAAAGAATGGTAGTATGTTTCTTTTAATAAATGTATGCTCATGTGACAGCCAAATTGGAAGCAAGTGGTGAAATCAGGTTACAGACAGTGCTTGGCCGAGCTCTGGTTTCTAGAGAAGAGCCCACTTTCTTATTCCTGCCCGGCTTCCCTTGCTCCCTGGGCAAGCTCCTTGGAGGAGGCGGGGGGTGGTGGGGGTACTGCTTTAATTTCTCGTTTCTTAAAGGGTCTAAAAGGTGCCACCTCAAATCCATCACGCTGGGGCTGGAGGAACGGCACAGCGGTTAAAACACTTGCCTAGCAAGCATGAGGCTCTGAGTTTGGTTCCCCAGCACCAGAAAAAGCTGGGCATTGTGGCACACACCTGTAATCCAGCACTAGGGAGGCTGAGGCAGGAGGATTGCCTTGAGTCCAAGGTCAACATGGGTTACATAGTGAGTTCAGACCAGTCTGGGCTACAGAGTGAGACCCTGTCTCAAAAAAAAAGATAGAAGAAGAAGAAGCAGGGGCTCTCTGCCCTCCCCACATCTGCCTAGCTGCAGGGACCTGTTTGTAAAGGCTCTCTCCATCTCCCTATTCTGGGAAGTAGACCCAACTCATCAACCCAGACAACTGGAGTCCATAGGACAAAATTTACTGAACATGACCTCTTTGTCACACCTTTCCTAGTCACCTTCCCACAACACACCTCCCTGGACCCCTGACCTGCATCTCCTCCACCCCTTTCTACTTTATCACCCTTTGTTAAAATGCTATAGGAGTCGCCCAAGTCTAACCTAATGCTCCTCTGGGTTTTGGCTTCTTTTCCACCTCGAAGGGAAGTGAGACATCTCATGTACACTTAGGTTTAATCCACCTTTTTGGGCCAACTTTCGGCCGGCACTCCCTACGCGGTGAACATGCCTAGACACAAAGCTGACGAGGGATCTGACACAAAGTGTTGAGGGACAACAGGCAGGCCGAGCTTTGGTCTGCTTTTAGTCCCAAGTGAAGAATCCCTGTGGTTGGTTGGTTGGTTTAGTAAAGACAGCTGCAGTGTCCTGCTGTCCTAGAAGAAAACTAAGCTCCTAATGAGCAGCAGGCTAAGGCCCAGCAGCGTGTCCTCTGCCCCTCTGTTTCTGCGCAGTGGGGTGCCAGCTTGAGTCGGCCAGGACAGCAGGCCGGGGAGAAGGAGAGTTCCAGCATCTGGGAAGGAGGGAACATGAGCCCAGGGCTTGGAGAGGTGCAGAAACCTGAGGTGGGACAGGTACAAAGGAGAAAAAAAAGTCTTAATTTTTTATAATTTACAAATTGTACTTTTTAAGCAGCATCAGGAAACAGTCACACTCAACCCTCGGTGTGTTTATACTTTTCTTCCTGACCCATCCCACCCCAAATCTCTTAAAGATGCATTCAATGAGTTATCAGATAAAGGAAAGGTCAGAAACCTGAAGTGAGGCAGACAGAGCTCAAAGAAAGTTTTTAGGCCCGACATCGTAGCTGACCACCTTAGTCGGTGGTGTTCGTCGCTGCGGTGACAGGCCCCGATCCCCACAGGCCTGAAGAAGTCACAGAGACAGGAGGCAGGTGGTGAAGGGACGACTCTGTTGGGAAACTTACAAAAGGGGAAAGAAAGACAGGGTGAAGCTTCTGCTAGACAGAAGGGGGATCTGGAAATGAGGGTTGCCTGTGTGGCTCAGTGTCTAGGGTTTTTTTTTATTGTGTCACTGGGTGAGGGGCTGTCCTATGCTAGGCAGTCAGTTGCTAGGGCTGGTTGCTAGGTTCTCCGTCCTTAAACCGGCTGCTGTAGCCCACCCTGAACTACTTCCCTCTTAAAGTTCTTTCTCTCTGTTGTCTTTTAACTAAGTCCTAGGAGCGGTCAGCTACAGGTGGTCACAAGTTGTAGCCAGCTGTCTTTTCCAGCGAATTCTCCCTTTCTGCGGGACCCTGCCTCCTCTCACAGTGGGACAATTGAAAATGAGCCCCTATCTTTTTACCTGGGGGTTGGACCAAGCCCCAAATTGTGTGTAGATTTCCAAACTCCACAGGTTTTCACACGCACTCCTCTCCTAAAAAAGTGACATACATACGTCCTGCTCTGGCCACAGAATGTGCTTCCGTTACCACCTCAGGAGGGCCCGCACTTTATGTGTGTACTTTTGAATTTTTGTCTAATAAATCCTTCCCGAGCCTCTTACTGGGTAGTCCTGAAAACCCTTTTTCTGTGAAGCAAGGCAGCAGACACCTGTTCTGCAGGCAGGGTGGGCCTGGGCTCCTGCTGGTTTGGGGGTCACTTGTATCCTATCCAGTGACAAAAGCAAGCTTCTGTCTCATAATATCTGACCTAGGGCTAGGCTTGTTAGTGCGGCCTCTCAGGCTGCACTTTTAACAAAGCAGAGGGAGTTGCCTCGTGTCCTTGGCAGGCAGCCTGCCCTCCCTCAGGGCACCGGCTCTCCTCCCACCTCCTCCTCCTCCTGTCCTGCGGGGACCTTTCAGCCCTGCTAATGCTATTAATGTTAGCTGATAGAGAATAGGTAAGGAAGACTTAACTGGTAGGTTAAGTGAGTTCACGGTCTAGTTATATTTGCATTTAGACATAGGAGTCTGGGAAGCTCTTAATATTGGTCAAATAAAGGGCATGGAATAGGGCTCAGTGATGGAGTGCTTGCCTAGCATGTGTGAGGTCCTGGGTTTGACCCCCAGCAATGTATGTGCATGTGCATGTGCGCGCGTGCGCACGCTCGCACACACATACACACACACACACACACACAAGCGCCCGCGATTGTTCAAATGAAACCACTAAAACTGTAATCCCAAACAAACCTCTGAGGTTAAGTCATAAGGTTCCTATGACTCTTAGTCACTATGGTTTGGATGTGGCCTGAGTTTGTCTCCCAAGGCCTCGTGTGCTGGACACTTGATCCTCATGTGGTGATGTTGGGAAGTGGTAGGACCTTTAAGAGGCAGAGCCTAATGCAGAATCCTGGTGTCCTAATGACCTCTTAAAGGCCCCTTCTCTCTATTGCACTGCAGATTAGGCATGTCTCTCTCTCTCTCTTTCACACACACACACACACACACACACATACATGCATACACACGTGCATGCACATTAGGGGCTACATTAGAACCATAGGCACAGCATTGAATATATATAGCAACATCTATTTGTAAAAGTACATTATGAATTTGCGTGCACTGGGGCTCAAACCCAAGACCTCGCACATGCCAGGCAACCTCTGTCCCGCTGAGCCACACCACCCACCCTAATATTAAATATAAATAAACAGATGGCTGGAAGCATGCTCAGAGGTTAAAGTGCTTGTCTAGCAAGTGCTAAGTCAAGCACTAAGTACCCAAGTTCAATTCCCCATCACCACGTAAGACAGGCATGGTGGTGCATGCCTGTAGTGTCAGTACTCGGGAGGCTGAGGCAGGAGGAATTTCATGAGTCCAAGGCCAGCCTGGACTCCACAGTGAGTTCAGGACCATCCTGAACTAGAGAGCAAGACCCAGTCTCAAAAATAAATAAATACATGAATAAATAAAAATGGGGAGAACAAGAGTATAGGAAGTAAGCCTGAGGCTACTGAGTATTAATGATACAGCAAATGCAGACTTTCTCTCTACTAAAAATAAGGAAGCAACTTCCTTGCTTCCTGCCCCAGCTTTCTCTGAAAGATGGAAATCTTCCTAATGGCCACACCAGCCTCACGCCACCGTCACAGCTAGGCCTGCTCCCTTCCAGGTCCCCTGAGCTAGCTCTTCGAGTGATAATTATCCACAAAGATGCTGTCCGCTATGTACAGGAAGACAGTGAAGTCTGCTTGCATTGTCACTCTGTCCAAAATGTCTAGGTCCTGTGTTTGGGCCACTGGAGTTGGGGTCGTTAGGGTAACAAAAAGATAAAGGAGGGGCAGACCTGAGTAGCACTGTAAAAACAGGATACACAGAATCACAAAAACATAGAATAAACAAAAGTGTTCCACCCAGGTGTGGTGGCACATGCCTGTACTCCCAGGTTCTTGGAGGCTGAGGCAGGAAGGTCACAGGTTTGAGGCCAACCTGGACAATTCAGCATGATCCTGTCTCAGTACATGCACATGCCCACATATAAACACACACACAAAAGTCCTGGGATGTAGTTCATGGGAGAGTGGCCCTGGGTTCCATCTTCAGTATCATCAATAAAAAATTTTAACGTAAAGAGTAGATGCCGAGGGAAGACGATGTCAAGAGCAGGAACAGAGGCATCAGAGGAGGAATACCAAATTCATTTTGAGTTTGAGTTTGTGTTGTAGTTTATCTCTAAAGATGCGCCCTCCCAAGAAGTCTCGTGAGTTCAGCATTCAGCAATGGGCCTTGGGGGAGGCAATTGGATCACGAGGGCTCTGACCTCTCCAATGGATCAATCAATCACAGGTGGGTGATTAGGAGATGATGAGCCTCCCTCTTTCTCTGCTTCTTGGCTGTCATGAGCCAAGTGCCTTTGCTCCAACACGCCCTTCGGCCGTGCCGTGTGTGCCTCGGAGCCAGCCCACCATGGGCTGCACCCACTGGAAGCCATAAGCCACAGAAACTCCTCCTTTACCTTGTGTGCATAAGGCTGACTGACATAACTGGTTACCCTCACCCAGCTCCAGCTGCGAGAGAGAAACAGCAGCCACGTAGGGTTTGGGGAACATTTGCACTTAGTTACTGGGGAAGAAAGGGGTCAGACAAGAAAACAGCAAAGAGGAGAAACCAAGTGAGAATAGAACTTTGAAAGTCGGAGAAATGCAAAAGTCCATTCCTGCAAGACTGAGACTCTCATAAAGTCATATCAGTTTTCAAAATAGTTCTCCACTGTAGAAATTAATTTCTGCTCCAAACACCTGTTAGTATGACTACCTGGAAGTGAGTCTTTCTTCTCTGTCCTGAACTTTTGGTAAGTCCACATCAAAGAACCTCTTGTTCTTAAATCACTGTTTCATTAAATCTTCAAGTCATCTTTCCCGACCATGTTCTCAAGCACTGCTCCACAGAACACTGTTTCTAAGGCATTCTTTTCCTCCCATTGTGTAACTATTGTCAGCATCGAAGAAGTGGTTAGGAATTATTGTCAATGTCAGCCCTCTGCGAATTGGAAGTAGGTTACTTGGTTCCTGAGCACAGCAGGTCTGCAGCTTTTTCTTCCCGTCGAGGAAAGGAGTGTATGCGATAGACTATCCTCTTGGCTCACCTCTAGGAAGTGCAGTGTGACCTTGGGTCATTATCCTTCTCTTGTTTTTTAAAAACAATTTTTAATAAATTCGGGCTGGGAGAGTAGCTCAGTGGTAGAACACTTGCCAAGTACGTATGAGGCCTTAGGTTTGGTTCCCCAGCACCAATAAAAGAAAAGTAATCGATTTACACCACACCTACAAAAAGTGACATGAGTTTCGTCAGAGTCTAATATAAGCATCTTGCGTGGTAGCCGCCCACAAACCTACTGCAGTATCACGTGGCTCCCATATGTTCAGTGTAAATACCTAAATACAATTTAGAAGATTCTTTTTGTTTTGTTTTTAGTTTTCTAAAGTTTAATCTTTCTTCTGGGCTGGGAGCAAAGATGTCTTAGGGACTTTTTTGTCACTGTGACTCAATACCCGATATGCACAAATTAGGAGAGGAAAAGTTGATTTTAGCTCACGGTTTCAGAAGGTCACAAGTTCATTCACAGGTGGGCAGCCACAAAATGGTGGAAGCACATGGCAGAGGCAGAAGCGGAGGCACCTCCTCATGACATTGAAAACAGGAAGCCACGTCAAGACTGAGAGGAAAAAGGGGGAAAGTAGCATATCTCCTTCCAGGTCCTGTCCCTGTGATCTGCCCCTTCTGGGTTTAAGTCCCCACCACACACCTGTAATCCATCATCTACTTACCCGGTAATCTATAATCCACCACAAGACTGTTTTCCATCACACATCCATAATCCACCACACACCCATGATCCACCCCTCCAGACCAGGCCCCATCTCCTCACAGCACAGGGTTCCATAGATAATCCACAGCATCCACATACATGAAGCTTTTGGGGGACGTTCCAGATCCAAACCATAATAGTAGCTCAGCACTTAGAGCACTTGCCTAGTAAGTGCCAGGCCCTGGGTTTGATTCCTCAGCACCACATAAGCCGGGTACAGTGGCACACGTCTATAATCCCAACACTTGGGAGGCTAAGGCAGGAGGATTGCTATGAGTTCAAGGCTAGCCTGGGCTCCATAGGGAGGTCAGGACCAGTCTCAACTACAGCGTGTGACCCTGTTTCAAATAAATAAATTTAAAAGGTTTAACCTTTCTTCTAAAGCTTTTGTTTGTTTGTAGCACTACGGACCAAACCTAGGACATTGTATGCCAGGCATGTGCTTTGCAGTTGAGCTACACACTAGCTCCAAAATTGTCGAGAAGTTATTTATTTACGTAGGTTGAAATAAGGTCTCACTCCGTAGTCCAGGCTGTACCTGAGTTTACTACATAGCCTCAGCTGGCCTGAGACTTACAGCAATCCTCCTGCCTCAGCTACCTGAGAGCTAGGATCACAGACATGTGCCACTGTGCCTGGATAAAAGTTGGGATAGTATCAAGCCTACAACAATTTGTAAAAAAAAAAAAAAAAAATTGCAATGGACGATATAACCCTTTACCTATCATAAACTGCTATAACTTTTGCTTTCTCCAACTCTACCTATATTTCCCCCTGTCCCTTAAAAAGGAAGTTGTAGGTATCTGAAAACTTTATCCCTAGATATAAGGTGTGATTCAAAAACATGGGGAGTATTTAGGTTTTTTAGTTACAGTAAAAGACACATTTCCATGACTCTCCCTCAGAATCCCCCTGCATTTCCCACTCCTCTCTCCCTTTTGAACACCCTTATCCCTTGGGCTCACCACTGTTTTGGAAAGTCCTCTTACCTGGTGTCTTTAGGTGGTGCACTGCTGCAGCTGCCTTGATGTCCTGAGTGAATTTTTTTTTAAGATAGCATCTTACTCTGCAGACCAGGCTCATCCTGAACTCACTAGGTAGCCAGCCTTGAACTCACAGCAATCCTCCTGCCTCAGCCTCCCAAGTTCTGGGATTACAGGTGTGGTCCACCATGCCTGGATTAGGTAGTACTGGGGAATTGAACCCAGGACCTTGAGCTGTCCAGGCAGACACTCTAACCAGTGAGATCCACTCCCAGCCCCTACTGACTGAATTTACGATGCTTGTCTCTCGTGGTCACACTGACTTTGAGGAAGAGACAGAAATCCTATGAGCACATCCTGCTACATAACCACAGTATCGCTGTCTTGCAGAAGAAACTTCACGTTCGACTAGGGATGTAGCTTGGTGACAGAGCATTTTCCTAACACGTGTGAGGCCCTGGATTTGGCCAATCCCCAGTACCACAGACAAAATAAGCAAGAAAAAAAAATAAAAAGGAAGTTTAACGTTGCTGTAGTAGTATTATCTAATACACATTCAGGTTTCTTAAATCATTTGTCAAATGGCCTTGTGTAGCCCAGGCTGGCCTTGAATTCAGGACAATCTGCCTGCCTCAGCCTCCCGAGCGCGGGGATCACAGGCATGTGCCACCAGGCCCCGCTTTATGTGGGCCTTCAGTCCAAACACATGCTGCTCCTTGCTTGGTGGGAAACCTCAAGCCGTTATAGAACTCGCAAGCAGTCCTGGGTGGACAGTTCCCATCTGCCATGTTTCTCCCTGGACTCCTAAGAAATCCCAGCAAAATGCCAAGGCCAGCCATTCAGCTCTTAGAAAGAGGACACCCAAAAACTCAAGGTAATGAGGCCCTCGGGCCACGAGCTAGCAGAAACAAAACAGCAGGATCAGACCTGCAAAGACCCCCCAAACTGAGATGGTAGAACACACGAGGAGTTCAGAGGCCAACTGCGTGCAGAAGGCCCCAGGTTCCATCTCCAGCAGTGCAAAAAAGTTTTACTGTGTTTAACGTATTCGAGAAAACAAGCCAGGTGCAGTGGCCCATGCGTGTTCCAGCAGCTCAGCAGGTCTGGGTAGCAGGATTGAGTTCAAGGCAACTTACGGAGATCCCGTCTCAAAGCAAATATATAAGTAAGAAGGACCACGTGTGTAGCGTGGTGTAGCACCGTGCTTCAATTTCTAGTACCCTCTCCCCACGCCAGAAAGGAGGAAACAGAGAAACAGGCTTAAAAATACGAGCAAAGGGGCAGGGGGCATAGCTCAGTGGTTAGGGTGCTTGCCTAGCAAGCACAAGGCCCCGGGTTCGATTGCCCAGCACCACATAAACTGGGCATGGTGGTACATGACTGTAATCCTGGTATTGGAGAGGCTGAGACAGGATGTCTGCCGGGAGTTTGAGGCCAGCCTGGGCTACGCAGCAAGGCACTGCCTCAGATAGATAGATGATATAGATACACAAAATGTGATCAAGAGCCCAACAGAGTTTCTAGTGATAAAAATTTAATCATTAAAATGAAAAACGAGGGGCTGGGGGCATAGCTCAGAGGCTAAAGCCTTTGCCAACCCAAAGCCGAGCGTTCAGTTCTCCAGCTGCGCATTAACTGGGCGTGGTGGCGCCCGCCGATAGTCCTAGCACTGGGAGGCTGAGGCAGTGCTAGGTTATCACACAGTGCTGTGTGTTTGAGGCCGGCCTCGTCTACACAGTGAGTTCAGGACCAGCCTGAATGAGACTCTGTTTTAAAATACGTACATACGTACGTACATGCATACATAAAATGAAAGAAAAACTCAGTAGATGAATCCACTTTCAAACAGAAACAGCTGAGGAGAGAATTTGAAGTTCAGAAGAGTCCCGTCCAGGCTGGTGGCCACACACCCCTGTCTCATGGGGCAGCTTCGAAGTCCTCAGTGGACACCAAGCCACGCCCAGTCTGCCGCTCCCCGTTGGGACCTGCTCCGCCCACTCCCCTCCCTCCTGCCAGCCGCCCTCCCTGAGCTCTTCACCCTTGCCAGGGTGCAGGAGAATTAGGGGAGGCCCAGGTCTGCATGTGCCCCGGCAGCCTTTGTCTCCCAGGGCAGGATTCTTGCTCTCAGGAGCCGCCCTTCTCGGCCCCTCCCTCTCCCCATGGAAGCTCCCCTCTCCCCACCCCACCAGATGGCAGCTCCCAGTGTGCAGAGCACCTCTCAGGCTGAAGGCTTGGGTGACTTGCTCATTCTGGGCCTCTGGTGGATCTTTTACCGGTGAGACTTTTTCTCAGGTGATCCCAGGCTAGCCCTCTGGGGACTGCCTGCTTTGTTCCCTGGGACAAAGTCTGGTTCACATGAGAGCACCGGGCGGGCGTAGGTCCAGCACACCCCGAGCCTTCGCACAGGTTGGGAGGGATCCGCAGACCCCAGTCCTCCTTGCAGAAACTCCAGGGAGCCAATTCCGGGAGACCCCCTGGAGTCGCCTTCCATTTGGCTGGAGGGCAGGGGAGGGCAGGGGAGGGCAGGGGAGGGCAGGGGAGGGGTCCCCCCCCCCCCCCCCCCCCCCCCCCGCTCTGGGAAGGTGGAGGAGAAAGTATTTGTCAAAGGCATGCTCACTCTCAGTGTTCCTTGTCCACCCCCCCTCCCTCCCCCCACAGTGCACCCCAGGTCAGTTGTAGGTGCATGGAAGCCAGGAGTGTTTGTGGCTCTGGGCAGGTCCACGGTGACTGGTCACCCCTTGTGATGGTGCTGGCTTCCAGAATCCAGCCAAAAACAGACACGGGAGGAGTTCCATTGGACTATCTTGTTTCATGGGATTCAGCCCCGAATAACTAAAGTCATTATGTTTTTAAGAGAAGGAGAAACAAAAAATACAAGTAAGAGATTCCAATTTCTTTGATGTTGAAAATTCAAGTCCCAAAACACACAAACCACAGACGTGGAAGAGACACAACGCATGTTGCCAAACTCGGAATACTGAAGGGAATGCTGCAAAAATCACAAGAAAAACGGGCAAAATCTTGAGCAGGACCCACAGGAAGGAGGGTACCCAATGATCAAGAAAAAAAAAGTGAGATCATCAGTCACCAGGTGAAAGCAAATTAAAGCCACGATGAGCTGCCCTGATGCACTCACCAAGGGGGCGAAGATGAAAACCAGACACCTCAAGTGTTGACAAGACTGTGGAGCAACTGGGGTTTCCGGCATCAAAGAGGTAGAAACATAAATTAATGGCTACATCGAAAAACTCCTAGCCCTAGCTGTGAAGTCTCAGCTTTGGGACAGGAGCGCAGCTCAGGAGTTGGTAACTTGTCTACTCCGTGCAAACCCTTGGTGGGTTCCATCCCCAGCCTCACAACAGCATCTGCAAAAAATTCAAGGCCAACGTTTTCTCCTAAATCATTCTCTTTCGAGGGAATGTCTACTCTCCAACTGAAAATCAGGAAAAAGAGATCTCCTGTACTATCTGGTCCTCTTGAGTCACCAGCAGATGTCCTGGACAGCCACACAGATACGGGAGTCTACGAGATAAATTTGGAAGCGTCTTGTGGCCAGGAAAGACCCGCATCTTAACACGACTAGCTTGTCTCGGCGGAAGTCTCTCCCTTATTTTATAATCTGTACGTCTCAGTTACAACTATTTTGGTTGCCAATAGAGACCAGCTCCAACTAATTTAAGCACGACAAGAACGTGGCACTGTCTCACGGAACTCAAGGTGGTGAACTCGTCCGAGTTCTGGAATCGGAAGCTACTTAGCCTCGAAGAACTTGTACCTCGCTTCCTTCTCTCATCCCTCCTTCTCTCGGATGTCTGCTTCAGTCTTCTCTCACAGGCATGTTCTTTCCTTCCTTGGGCACAGCAAAGGGAGCAGGGGCCCTGAAATAGGCCAAGGGGACAGCCTTTGCTCTCAAAAACCAGTCCACCCTGCTGGGCTTTTTCTTGGCTTCAATCAGATTTTCCCGAGAGGAAACCAGTTCGCCCTGACTTGGAAAGAGTGACCACCTGTCCCTACCAAGTGGCCAGGAGTACGCCAGGAGTACGGTATCCTTTAGTCCAGGGGTCCTTAACCCCTGGCTGGGCAGCAAGTAAGTGAAGCTTCATCCATATTTATAGCCGCTCCCCATCACTCATGCTACCGCCTGAGCTCTACCACCTGTCAGGTCAGCGGCAGCATCCGATTCCCGCGGGACACAAGCCCTGCTCCTATGATCTGAAGTGGAGCCGAGGCCATGATGTAACAATAGTGGTAGAAACAGAGTGCACAACAAAAGTCACGTGCTTGACTCATCCCAGCACCACCCCTCTCCGCTCTGGGGGAAAACCATCTTCCACAAAATTGCCCCCTCACGCCCAAAAGGTTGAGGACTACAGAGTTGTAACTCCAGTGTGCCTGTTGGGAGCAAATCCCCTGGGAAAGGGCTAACTTTCCTGGAGAAAGTGAGTAACGAGCTAGAAGACAGTTATAAAAGCTATTACTTCAATGTCCCATAGATTTTTTTTTTTTTTTTTTTTTTTTGAGCCAGGAGTCTCTCCGTGTTGCCCAGGATAACTCCTAGCTCCTGGTCTCAAGCAATCTTCCTGCCTCAGCCTCCCAACTAGCTAGGATTACCCCACAGGCTCAAGTCACCTCATCTGGCCTATTTGCATAGATTTTTTTGACTGCAGTGGTCACATCATTCAAACACTCATCTTCTGTGCCTTTTTATTTTTTTTTCCCCCGGCACTGGTAATTAACCCAGGAACTCTCAAATCCTAGGTAAGCACTCTACCACTGTGCCACGTACTCAGCCCTTTTTTAAAATATTATTTGGAGACAAAGATTTGCTAAATGAGCCAGGCTGGGCTTGAACTTGTGATCCTCTTGCCTCAGCCTCCCAGAGTGCCGGGATTATGGGCCTGCCCCACCGACGATCTTCCTTGCCAGCTCCCAGCTGGGTCACATGAAATCCTCTGATCAGCTTACTACAACATACCTGTCTAGCTTAGTTGACTTAAACAGATTGCTGCTCCTTGGAACGAGAGAATCTGAATGAATTTGAAAACATCAGTGCTGAGAGAGCACCTGGCATGGGCCTGAAAGTCATTCCCCTGGAGTTCTGGCCACAGTTATACAAAACCAACTGCTCTTTTTGGATTTTCCTGTAAATAACAAGCCATGACCATGCCAACCATGTTTAGCATGAAACAAATAACAGAAATATGACACATAGTCCTGGCCTCTGGGACAACAATCGAGTCGAGAAGGAAATGCCTATGCCCGACACAATGCCAGTCTCTGATTTCAAATATGAAATTACATCACACAGCAGCATGGCTCCTGTGGTGTGGGAGGCAGGGAGCCGGCGGAGGCTGTAGTGGACAGAGCTGAGCGAGACGGGGATTCCACAGCAAGCTAACCTGCGGGCGCAGGACAAGAATGGCCAGATCACTAAGTATAGGAAATTGCTTCAAACTACAAGGTGTTGGTGGAAAATATGGTGAAAGTCTTATCTTGAAACTTTATGACAATAAGATGCCTTGCCCTGAACCTCCCTCAAAGTACCTGCCATTGCTTCAGACACAAGCCCTGTCTCTTCCTTCCTACCACTTCCTGAAATCCGGGAACTCTCCTTTGTGTGATCAAAAACATGGTGTGCCCACGGAATACTATGCAACCAGAAAGCAAGACAGATATGAAACATTTGAATGAAAACAGGGCCACCTTGAGTCAATAATGCTCAGTGACATGGACCAAAAGCCAAAAACTCAATATAGATGACTATCTCTCTTATGAAATCTACAAAAAATAATGGCATAAAAAGGGCCTAACACAGGTGACAGGGTAGAAAGAGGGGCAGAGGACTCCTAGGAAAGGGATGAGTATCTGAAAAATGGGGGGCATTGATGGGCACTGATATGGGGCATGATGCTCCTGAGGGCCATCTGGTAGAGGAGCAGGCCTGTAAAACCAAGACAGTGTCTGCCTTATTCACTGGATCTGGCACCATCTGACCTCTGGCTCTTCAGAGTCAAAATGACCACAAAAAGGTAAACGTTCTGAATGCATTTGGACATTCAAGGAGCTAGGACAGCACCACAAAAGACACTCGTGAAAGATGACTCCCAGGACTGCCTCAGAAAGTGGCAAAGGGGTGGGCCAGGCGTGCTGGATGCGAAGGGGAGGATGGGGAGGATTCGTGGCAATCTGTCTTCCACTGTAAATAAGTTTTTGTTTTTTTTTAAATGTTAAACATTTATCGTATATTTGATCACCCCCTGTAGTCTCTTATTTCTGATTCCTACTCTAGGTCATGTCAAGTTTGGCTGTCAGGTTGGGAAGTCATAAAAGCACTCTGCCTTCACTGAAGCTGGTCTTCACTGTAATCTTGCAGCAATCTCAATGTCTGAAGCGGGTTTGGTGTTGAGTGGCTTTGGTGTTAGGAGATTAGAGCTCCCTGGAGCTCCACAGCTGTTTTCCCTGCTCCTGGAAGTATTTTGAAACAAACAGTGACAATCGTGTCTAATACCTCATTCTGTCAGTCCTGCATCATTGATAAGTAACCAAACAAATGGT
>PVKB01004896.1:0-5000 GCA_004027205.1 Ctenodactylus gundi | reverse complement strand
CGCTGGTACTAATCCCTTTGGCGCTTCACAGCCACCCTAGGAGTAGGTCCTATGATCCTCATTTACAGAAGAGGAAACTGAGGGACAGGGAAGTGAAGAAACTTTTCTATAGTAAAGTGGTGGGATAACTGGGCTACTGAGGCCAGAAGCTGGCTCCGGACAGAGTCAGAGGCTTGCGAAGGAAACTTGCGCGGTCCTCTGCCTCCAGATTCCCTCCCTTGGGCTGTTGGCTTTGCTTTACACGGACTTCCCTGAAGTCATCGTGCGAAGGGGCTGGCTGCGGATGACTGGGGACACCTTGGACTAATCAAGATTAATCTCTGTGGCTGGTACTGTAAAGGGAACCCAGGGCCTTGGCACTACACTGCATCTCCAGCTCTTTTTTAAAATTTATTTTTTATTTTTAAAAGAAGACTTATTTATTTATCACTGGGTAGCCCGTGCTGGCCTCAGACTCACAGCAGTCCTCCTGCCTCATCCTCTCACGTCTTGAGATTACAGGTGTGCGCCACCACGCTCAATTTATGTGGTGCTGAGGAATCAAACTCTGGGCCCTGAGCTTGCTAGGCAAGCACTCTAACCACTTAGACCCTGGTCTTGAAGTCACTATGATTCCAGGCTGGCCTTGAACTCATGGCAGTCTTCCTGCCTCAGCTTCCCAAGGGCTGGGATTATAAGGGTGTGCCACCACCCCTGACTAAAGGATGAAACTTTTTTTGTTTGTTTGTTTGCTTGAGGCAGGGTCTCCATCCCTAGTTTAGGCTGATCCTGAATTCACTATGGAGCCCAGGCTGGCCTTGAGCTTGTGGCAATCCTCCTGCCCCAGCCTTCCGAGTGCTGGGATTACAGGCATGCGCTGCCACACCCACCTTATGTGGTGCTGGGGAATTGAACTTGTAACTTGTAACCACTGAGCCATTCCTACAGCATTCCCCCTCACCCTAACCCCAGTCTAAGTTTTTAAACCCTGAGTTCACTGCACAGAACTTCTTGAACTCTGTGAGCACCAGAGGGTGTGGGTTCCTGTGTTTATATATGTGCATGCCTTCCAAAGGTCCTTCAGAGAAGACAGAAAATTAGTTAACAAAATGACCTAATAATTAAAAAAATGACATCGTATTAAGGCTCCACGATGGGAATGGCAAAACACTTAGAGAGATTCAAGGGAGGCAGGAAAGGAAACCGAGAAGACCTCAAGTGAGTTAAAGAGGACGACGAGACGGAGGCAGGAGAGTGGTCAGTTCGGGAAGAGCCAGAAGCACACACCAGCTTGCGGGCGTGGACTGCCGCGCTGCAGGGTCGGCCTTTGACCTTTGGGGAAGCTGGTTTACCCTCCGAGCTCCCGTCACGTCACATGGCATACGATTTGGAGAAGTTTCAACTCAGTCCCAGGAACCCCTTGTACTCTTAGGGATTACTGAGGACCTCAAAGAGCGTTATTAGCATCTATGGATTGTATCTACAAACATCTGTTGTGCTAGAAATTAAAATGGGTGTATTAAAAATATTATTAATTCATAAAAAAGAATGAATCCCAGCTGGGGCTTAGAATGGGCCTGCAATCCCAGCACTTTGGGAGGCTGAGGCAGGAGAATTGCAAGTGCCAGCCCAGCCTGGGCAATTTAGTAATTTAGCGAGAACCTGTCTCCAGTAACAATGAAAAGGGGCTAGGGATGTAGCCCAGAGCAGAGGCCCTGAGTGCTTTATTTCCAGTACCAGAATAGATATATAAATAAGTAAATAAATCCCACGGTGTTTATATAAACACATCTAAAAACTTTTTTTTTTTTGATAGTGAGGAAAGATATATTGTTTCCATGTCTTGCAGTTCTGTTAGGTTGATTCTCAAACTCGCTTTTGTATTCATTTCGTTACGGTGACACTTAGGTAGCCTCCGGCAAGCTCCACTTTATATTTGCCTTGTCAGTGAAAGTAAAATAGAGAAAAAAAAAAAAAGAAAGAAAAAGAAAAAAAGAAAAAGCTTAGGTACAACTGTCAGGATAATTCTGGACTTACGCGTGAAACTCTCGGGGTCCCTAGATCTACTTTGAGCACTTTTGATTTAGGAGTTTTTTTGGTTTGTTTTTTTTCTGGCACTGGGCCTTGAACTCTGAGGCCTTCGTGTCGGACTACACCCTCAGTGGGTGTTTTATTTATTTATAATTTTTATTTATTATTATTATTATTTTTTGGAGGCAGGTTCTCATGAAGTTACTCAGTTTCCCAGGCTGGACTCAAAATTACAATCCTCCTGCCTCAGCCTCCCAGAGTATGAAGAGTTAGTTCTAAACATTTACCTTGTTTGCTGTTATAACTAAAAGTTTCTTTGCAGAGAATGACCAATTCTACAATTATTAGAAATGGGTTAAAAACTTCAATCTATTTGTCTGGGCATCGCTGGTCCTTCTGGGTGGCCAGCTGCCCATCCTTCTTTCTCCACGGACTGTGTGGATAATGTCAAGAGGCTCCCTGGTCCTCTGCAACCTGCTGGGTTTGGCCAATGAAGGATGTGAAGAGGGAGGACGGGGAGGCTGGGAGTTCACTTTCTAGTTGCCTTGTCCCTCACCCAGAGGTCAGGGTTCTGTGGGAGACCCTCTGCACATGACCTCTTCTGTCCACGTTTCTCTTCTATTCTCTTTCTTTCTTCCTTTCTTCCTTTTTCCTTTTTTTGGTAGTGGGGATTGAACCCAAGGCCTTCACACTGAGCTACATCCCCATATCTTTACAATTTTTTAGGGGAGGGGGACAGTATCTTGCTAAGGTGTCTGTGCTGGTCTCAAGCTTGTGAGACTCCTGCCTCAGCCTCCTAGGGTTTAGAGATTACAGGTCCACACCACCACCCATGGCTGTCTCTAGTTACCTGCAAACCTTTTCTCCTGTAGTTCCTTCAGACACGCCAGTAACAGTGCTCTCTGGAGAACCTGCTCTAGGGTAGTAAATCCTGTGATTTACATCTACCCTGACTTTACCTTTGGAAACAGTCTATTAAATTCACCTTGTATTTTCAAATTTGAGTCAGGTGTAATAGCGTGTACCTAAGACATTATACAGCACTTTGGGAGGCTGAGGCAGGAGAATTGCAAGTTCGAGGGTAACTCTGCAAGACCCTTGTCTCAAATATATATTTTTCCTGTATATAATATGTAATATATATGATTGGGAATGTAGCTTGGTATGCAGACCTTGGGTTCAGTCTCTAGTAGTACCAAAAAAAAAAATTGAGTACATCATCCATTTCCTGCTGGACTCTAATATATTTTGTATATCACTTTAAGTATGAGTTTCAGCCCAAGTATCATCTATAACACCGGCCCCACTTGGTTTGAATGGAGTTAGAAAACTATAAAACCATGGTATCTTAGAGCTTCAGAATCCTAATGGCTCCACAAAGAGAGGCCTGTGTTCAGGGAAGGAAACTTATTGGTGTTTGTGAAGACATCTTGATTTTGCCTCTGCGTGGGTGTATTTTCCTCTGTGCAGAGACAAAACAGAACCGTAGTTGCCAGTGTTTATAAATGCAATGAAGTCAATGCTGTGCATAGCAACATAGCAGTCAGTCCCAGGCAACGCGTCATGACCAGTGCCAACCAATGGTTTGCTGTTTTACTTTTTGGCTTACTAAGTATCAAATCTGGGGCATCATGAATGGTAGATAAGTGGACTACCACTAATCTCTGTTCCTAGCCCAAGCTAGTGGGATTTTTGTTGCAGTACTGGGAATGAAACCCAGGGCCTTCACACTGAGTTACACCAATAGTCTCTCTCTCTCTCTCTCTCTCTCTCTCTCTCTCTCTCTCTCTCTCTCTCTTAATTTTTAAAAATTTTCTCTTAGGGTTTTGTTAAGTCACTAAGTTGTCTAGTTTGGGTTTGAATTTTGCAATCTTCCTGCCTCAGCCTTCGAGAGTGCTGGGATTACAGATTTACACTGCCACAAAGCCAAATGGGTCTTGAGATGTGGCTTCAGGACCAAAGCATCATCATTCTCCGGAATTTATTAGAAATGCAAATTCTTTGGTCTCAGAGCCTGAAATTCTGGAGTAGGTCATGTGCATTTTAGGAACTCTTTAGTCAGTCTGATGCCTGGGGAAACTTGAGACTCTGCTCCAGGACAGAAGAGTTCCCCAATCTGCTAGCCTCTTGTGCAAGCTAGGACTGGTTGACAAGTTATCTGAAGCTGCAATAACCATCCTGCAAAGTTAGGGTCACAAGATCACCGCAGAAGCATCGACCCCACATCACTACCTTGTCCAGATCTTTCTTTGCTTATGTGGGGAAGTGTTACCCCCACCCTTCAATGGTGTAAGCCACAGTCCAGGTTTTCTATTAGTCATAGCTGAACATATTTCTGACTAATATGGTGTGGTTAAAAAACAAAAAGATTTTTCTGCTCATAGATGGTAAGAATATTAAATATGGTTTTGGGAGTGTAGCTCAGTGATTAGAGCCCTTACCCAGGAAGCTTGAGGCCCCAAGATCTACCCCTCCCCCAACCATGTAATACCTGGGTGTGTTGGTGCACAGCTGTAATCCCAGCACTCAGGAGGTTGAGGCAGGAGGACTGCTGTGAGTTCAAGGCCAACCTGGGCTACATCGTGTCGCAAGCACTCCGTAAGAGGAGACAGACGGGACAGAGGCAGATGGATTTACCTTGGATATGTTCTTTTATTCACACAACAATCAGTCAATCCAATTCTCAAATCAAACCATAATAAACCGATCAATTAATTAATTAAGCAGGAAAGCAAGCGTTGTTCTGCCTCTTAAAACTGTTCCCGTCCTGGGTCCCTTATGCTCACCGTGCGACGTGTTCTTGACTACCGGCGACACGGCCGACCCGCAAATGAGCTTGTCCAGGGCTCGCCAGTCTGTGGCTGGATCAGGACCCACCGGTAGCTGCCCGGCTGGACAGTCACTCCTTCTCCACGGGGTCTCGCTCTCGGGACGCGAGGAGGTGTAGTCTCGCGTTCGGGAAGCGAGGAGGCTGGGGACGAGGAGCAAGA
>PVKB01004895.1:30072-119793 GCA_004027205.1 Ctenodactylus gundi | reverse complement strand
TTTTTCCCCCTGAATCTCAAATGTCTAAGTGTTTAGGAAGAAAGAGAGAAAAAGGGGTAGAATCTGACGCTTTATACTGTGACTTATTTTTTTCTTTTTGTAGGTTTAGATGCTGTATGTCATAAAGAAAAAGGATTGAAAAGTCTGATTTTTTTTTGTAAACATCATGTTTCCATTCAGGTGAGAAAAGTTTCTTTGCATCTCTGATGCACCCATATCTGTATGAAACTTGGCATGAACTATGTAATAAACACCTGAAACATTGATTTACTACAATTCTTTTTTGTTTAATATATTTCTTTTCTAAAGAAATCTTTTTTATGTTTTTAAATGAGGCATAAAGTTTTTTTTTGACACAAACTATATTTGTAAAATCGTCCCAGTCTTCCAAATGGTTTGACAACACCCTGTCAGTTTAGTCAATGTGATTAGACAGTGAATTTTGTTCCTTTTCCTTCCTTTCTCAAGTAAACAGAATAATCAGAAAACACAGTGAATTTACAATCCATTTAATACTCATAAAACCTTTCTGTAGATGTAGGTTTAAAGCCAGGCAGCCGAAGTAACTATCCATCTTGTTTTTATAGTAATTGCAGCTTAAATGTGTTGAGAGCCGAACAGCCCTAGTAATTAACCACATTGCCTTTAGAACACCTTTTATCAGTGTGTATCTGTGAAGCAGAACTAAAAGGATGTAAAATGATTTTCAGCATAACTATTTTTTTCTTAAAGCCGCTTGCCCAAATTAATATGCAGAGTATACGGCACCCAATGAGCCGGAGTGTTTACATTGTTTTAGTGCACTAAAATCACAGTTCTATTTGCTGAACTGCATTTGCTTTCAGCAACAACAACAAAAAAGTTATTACTGCAACTATTTTTGTAATGCTCATGCTTTTGAAGCGCTCTAAGGTAGATTTTGATTTAAACTATTATGCTATTCACATTTTATTGAATGATTCAAACCTTATTCCTAGGTATTCCTTCTGAAAATAACTGTAAATTAAGTTTTCATCATCCATCATCCCATGTAGGACAGAGAAAGTATAGGACAAGATGGCTGATAAAACAGACGTCACATGCTGGCCCCGTGTTCTTCCTTTGTTGCTGGATTTAATGCTAATTCAGTGACGCTGTCCATACTGTCCACTGGCTGTTGTGTTCTTGATGTTTTCTCTAAGGGTGAAATTCTAAATCACAGTCTTCCAAGTTAATGGCTCAGATGTTGTGTGAGCTAGAATATTCTATATTAAACATCATTCTAAGGGTTGATAATCATTATTATTGAATGCACTAGAAACTCTCTTTCCCTTATTATGACATGCATTCAAATATTTTTAAAGAAAATGATAAATAAAATGTTTAGATTTCCCTAGAAAACATAAACATACAATAACAACTCTTCTCTCAATAATGCTAATACATATTAATTATTATATTGTTTTCAAGAATAAAATTTGATTATCTTCTGATATCAAATAGGCTTTTCTTCAACAAAAGTTTGTTGGAATGCTACAAAAATGTTTATTCCATAAAATATATCTTTAAATTCTCAGAAAACTTTTGCCACAATGTGTTTTATCCAGAAGAACATTTAGTTTTAAATATTATCAGTTGTTAATTACCTGTCTGATCTGACCTGCACAGGTATTTCTCAGCTCTCTGCTGATGAGAAAAATGCCTTCTCAGTAGTCACAAAATTTGAGCCACATTTAAAAAACCTTTTATTCTCCACCTCTGATACAGACTTAAGTCAGTCCAAAAATGCATTTTTCTCCATGGTTCTGAATTAACTTGTTGACCTTTTTTATGTAAGACAACTTGAAGTAACTATAATTTCAAACAATCTTATTCTCAGTTGGGATCTGAAAAGTGGACACTTTTATTCCTTGATAGAGATACTACAATTCGAAGAAAACCATGGAATTGTAGGAGTTCAAGAACATATTAGGTAACATAATGTAAAACTGTATTATGCATGCACACACATACATATACATGCACGTATATGCACACACATTACACACATTATAGTACATAGGACCCAGAATGTTAAACATGCAATCTGTAAACCTTACATAGACCTTATGAAATGGATTTATCTTGACTTACAATTTATTTGTCTCCCAGCAATTGATTAGACTTTTCATAATCTCGTGTCTGGAAAATTCACATTCTAGGCAGCCATATTTGTGTGGATATCTCAATATTTTAATCTTGCCAAAAGAAATTTGATTCCTTCTTACACTTTCCATATTTCATGAATTTCTAGCTGTTTTGTTTACTTACCCTTTCCTTATGAAATATACTCTTTCAATATTCATATTCATTTTTCTTCCACATTCTCATAAATTAAAGCTCAAATACCATTTGCAAAATTCTAAATAGAAGAAACTGTTTAGATAACCAGAAACAGAAAATTTATTTATCAAATTTATCCTTATCAAAACTTATCAAAGTTTTTTTTAATTGAGTGGGAGGATTGGTTTTATATAGTTCTCTCAGAATTAAAAAAAAAAATAAGACTTCTCTCTTGGAAATATGCATGTAGCCCAATAAAGCTCTGAGGCTACACACCTGGAACCCAAGTAGAAATGGAAAGTTTTCACTTTCAAAATAAATAAATAAGCCATCACTATGTTTCTTTGAAATTAATGAATAAAAGATTTGAAAATCTTGCTTTCAGCAAAGCCAAAAATGTTAATCACCTGTTTCTGACATTATCACTCATTGGTGATGGATCATAAATACATGAACTCAGTTGGAAGAGAAATGACTCAAGTTTAATCCAGTTTCTCAGCACTAGCTATGTAGGCACAAGAGATTTTTTTTTTCTCGAAGTTCTGCAAAACCTATTATTGTTCTTGTAGGGTTACTGTGAGAATGAAGGATAGTGTACATTAGCTGCCTCAGACAGTTTTATTATCTTAGTTTGGAGGTGACAGATGGCTCTGTCATTTCTTCAAATACTTGGATGTTTGATTAGCAAAATTTAAACTTAGATATATTATATATCCAGTTACATTTATTTATTTACTTATTTAGGATGTACAATTTTAGCTGACCAAACATATAATTACAAAAGTAATAACCACATCTCTTTTCATTATTACTTTTACAGTGCTTTCTTCCTGTTGATCTGAAATACTAAATACATGATGCGAAACTGAAAATAAAAGTAGAACAATTATTGTGAAAGTTAATATTAATTAAAGATTGCCTGAAGGATGTTATCCATATTTTAACATTGAACACCTTTGTGAAAACTGACAAATTTAATGCTTATTTATAAATGTTATTAAGTCAGTGATTATTAGCACCTTAATTACCTTTACCACTTTGAATTATATGATATCCTTTATTCAAATTAGTTTTATAAATCAAAAGTTCTCAAAAGAACTTAATACAAATTCATAGCACAGACTAATTCAAACACTCGAAATCAATCATGCAGTACAAGAGAAAATTGTTAGACATTTATTTTATGTATTCACATTAAAAATTTATTGAAAAAGCCTGGAGAAACATCACAGTGGTTAAAACCTTTGCCTAGCACGCACACAGCCCTGTGTCTGATTCCACAGCATCACATAAAGCTGCGTGTGGTGGCACATGTCTGTAGTCCAGAACGTGGGAGGGTGAAGGAACAGGACACTGGCTCAAAAACAAAAACAAAACAAAACAAAACAAAACAGAAAAGAAACAAAACAAAAAAGGAAAGATGCAAACAAACAAAAAATACTATTGCAAAGTTTGATTTTTTTGTTTTCTTTGTTTAAAGAAACTAAAGAATTTTTGTTAGAAACATTGAAGTTTTGCTGAGCACAACTAACCTAATTTCAGTGTAACACTGTAAAATTTTTCAGATTAGTAAAAAGCTGTTACTCAAGTCTTGATCTAACAAAACAAAACATCTGAATTATATATATATATATATATTCTACATCCTAAAACACATTAGAAGCATATATTTTAGAGAATCAATGCGCATTTATTTCTCTCCCCATCTTCACAGCAGTCCATTGTCCCTTTCAACCCTGTGGTCTGAGTTGGGGCCTTTTTATGTTGCTCTTTGTGTGGATTTCATAAGAGGAATACCTGCCTATAATCATTCTTTTGTGTTTGGCCTATTTCAGTGAGCATTATTGGTTCAAGATGACCCCATTTTTGTTCAAATGCTTCATACCTGTCTTTCTTTATGACTGCATAGTATTCATAGTACACTTAATTTTTAAAAGTAAAGTTAGTTGAATAAATATTAAATATATACCCTAAAGTAGTTCAAAGTGTTTGATATCATAAGTGTTTATTTAGATAGAATGGATTGAATAAGTGTCTCAAACTGCATATTTTATTTTTGAAGACTTATTTATGTTGTCCTAAATCTGAGTATTCGTCTCACATGATGAACTTACAATTAAATATATTTCCAAAATATATTTGCATACTTTAGATAAAATAATGATATTTAGTAAATAAGTTGAATTCTGTAGTTTAATAATAGAAACAACCAGGTAGAGTGGCACAGACCTGTGATGTCAGAACTGTGGGAAGTCAAGGCAGGAGAATCTAAAGTTCCAGCCCATCTCAGGCAACTAGGTAGCTTGGTAGAGACGCTCTCTCGAGAAAAAAAAGAAATTATTTCCAGAAAAAATTGAAGATATCATAGGTGTAGCACACTTTGAAGGCCAAGGTTCAGTTCCTAGTATCAGAAAGAAAAAAAAATAGAGGAAAGTTGCTATCATTTACACTGGGATCTCCTTAGTAGAAGCCTAGAACATACAAGTAAAATTTAACAGGTGCCTAGTCAGTACTTTGATGATTTAATTATTGTTTGACTAGCTACTTTTCAATGTGAGATATTAATTATTACATTGAAACTTATAGACAAGTTTGTGTGAGATGTTAATAAAATGCAAAAATATTGCTGTCCTAATGAATAAAATATACACTTCAAAATGTTAGAGAAATTTTTCTGCAATTTCTCTGACCGTGGGAACATTTATTTACCATCTTAGTTTTAGCAGTTTATGTAGATTATAGTAATCATCATGTATATAATACCTTAGATAGAATGAGAAAAATAGAGAAGGGAGACTCATAAAAGTCACCCTGGGCTTTCAAAAGTGTCAAGAAGAATGAAGTTCATCTGTTTTGTTGCCTTCATTTTTTAAATGAGTAGGGCCTCACCAAGCGGTTGATGCTTTTGTTAATCTCCATAGTAGGCTTTCATACTTTCACGTCGACATTAACAGACGAGCAGTGATTCTGTATAATTACCTCTACACACGTTACATTTAAGAACTACTCCAATTGAACAATTTTGAACCCTGGTGTATTAATCTATTTTCCTTTTCTTTCTCTTTAGTTATTTATGTTTTACTTATATTCATTTCAGTGGAAATCTGGCCCCTGTGCAATCTTCTACGAAATTTGACATAATAAAAAACTAAGTTGAAAATTCAGTTCATCATCTAAAAATAGGTCCTTAAAATGTCTCTGAATGTTTTGAAAGTAAAAGAAAGTACAGTTATGAATTGGGAGAGTTTTATAAGTCCTTAAAAGAGTTACAGTCTGCACACATTTCTTGACTGAGTCAACTTGTGTAGCATCTGTCTGGGAAGGACACATGGACTTAATACAAGAACTACATATTCAGAAAGCGGTGGAGGGATTTTTTTCTTACTATATCATGCTACTCTCTATCTTTACAGACATATTTTAAGATTGTTCTAATATGTTGATTATTACAAGTGTTACAGAAAAATAATTATTTTTCTTGTGTATTTTATTTCTAAGTCTTTACTCACAGTACTCATGTTTTTAAATATTATTTTTAACACAAAGGTCCCCATACTGGACCACTGTGACAGTTAACTTGATTAAATTGAATGCCAACTTGATTAGATTAAGAAACACGGAGGCAATTGTAAAAGTGCTCTTCTCGCTATGTCTGTGAGTGTGTGCCCAAACAGGGTTGGCATGGGAGACTGCGAACTGATGGCAACCTGAGCCGGATGTGGGATGGGCCATTCAATATGGTGTGTGGGGGGGTGGGGAGAGCAACCACGCAGGAAGAGGGAATTACCCGCACGTGTTCGTGACCTCCCTCCTCTTGGCTGCTTGGTATGTGACGATTGCTACCAGCATGCCTTTGGGTTACGGTGTTTCTCCCTCAGCACAAACCAGAAAGCTGTAGAGACAGCCGATCACGGACTGAAACCGGCATTGATCAAAATAAATCTTTCTCCCATAAGCTGTTATTATCTGGTATTTTATCACAGCAATGAAAAGCAGAGTAACACAACCACGATTGTCTAAGAGTTGTCATGACAGCTAAAGCACAATTTAGGTTATTTTGGACTTTACTACCAGACATTCCAACCTATTTTTAGCGCTGGCACAAATAGATTCACTAATAAGTCGTATTCTTCCTGGCAGATGCTGTATTTAAGCCTCTCTGGAAGGGATTATTTTATGTTACGCATATTTTTTACATACTTAATCTAATTTTCTCTCCCAACAATGTATTGCACACTTACCTATTCTCAAATTGTTAATTCACTTCATTTTAAAAATCATCTCCAATATTTTCTACTGAGTCAAACCTTGACTTAACTGTTCACTGTGCAGACAAGCTCTCTTGCCTTTATAAATAATTAATACATTAAAAGAAATTATACATCATACAATGAAACCCATAGCCCAGTCTTGCCAGGATATGCGGCTCTTTTAGGTAAATAAATGAAGATATAGGAAAAACATGAGTTTTTCAGTAATATTTATTTCACATAATACTCATATAATTAAATATATGCTTAAAAGTAATGGTACATAATCTTACTCATCTAGAATAATATTCCTGAAACACTTCAAGTTCCTAAGAAAAGAATCTGATCTGCCTTTTCCTATGAGCTGGAACAAAACAGAAAAGGGTATGGATATGATTCAATTTATGTTTCTCACAACTTTTACTTAAATATGCAAATTTTACATCGCTATTTATAAACTAAGACAATAAAAATGTACAGGTATTTTAGAATATTATAGTAACAGATTACTGAAGTACGTAGTAGTTACCAATAATTGAAATTTCATTGAAAACCTATTATTTCTACATAATTCATAGATGCTGGACTCACAGATTAGCTTTTAGGTCCTGATTTTCATGAACTTTTTGCCACATTAACTAAATTTTATTTTTGCGAACAGAGGGTAACCACTAATTCAACTATATGACTTTAGCGATATGTAAAATTTGGAAATATAAAAACAAAAATAATCAGCAAAAAGTCATTATAAAAATTATGACAATTTGATTTCCAGGGAGATGCATAAATAAAATAAATTACGACACACAAGATTGCGACATACATTTTCTTGATTAATTTCAAAATTATACTAAACATATAACAATAGATTATACCAGTTATATAAACAAGGACTTTACAGCTTTATCTGCAATTTGCCAACCTATTGTTAGAAACAGACAAGGCCTTTCAACTTAATTCATAAAACTTAATTTGAATAATTCTCTTGCTAATTTATTCATGAAGCAAAAGATGATAATGATGAATTCAGCTTAATGCTTTTCACATGTCATTTAATATTTCGATGTGCTTAAAAAGTAATGATGAAAATAGATAAATATTCATCTTGGTATTTGATCTCTTTAATACAGAAAATTCCCAGTTATTTAAAAAACTTCAAAAAACTGTAGCTATATTCTCTTTTGAATATTCTAGCACAAAATAAATTTAAAATAATATGCATCTCAAACAAAATTTTTAACTTTCCTGATGCTATGAATTAACTCTATTATTTAAAAAATAACTACCATACATTTTAGAAATGATGAATGTTGAATTATGGTGACCCAGTAAAATACAAGGAAAATCAGAAATTATTTAAAACTTTAAATATGACAAAGACTATTTATGCTCTAAAACGTTTGTGGATTCTTTGGAAGTAAAATTTTCAATATCAAGAATCAGATGATGGAATGTATTTTTCTCTTGCCTCTAGTAATTGAAAATATACAAATCAATCTGGTAGCACAATTTATTACATGACATTTCAAACTACTTCTATTTAATCATAAAACCTTTAATAATATCTTGCATCTTGACTTTTTATTTATTACTATTTGCTTTTTGTTATTCCCATAATATAAAGATTGTTCCATGGCTTACATTAAAGTTTTTGTTGAAACCATTTTGTGTATGTCAGTCTTAGAACAGCCTTTAAAATCAGCCCAGAAGTCTTTCAGGGTAGACCACAAAGAAATGATTTGTTTCTTTTCCATCCCTAGTTGGGGAGCGCTCCTCACTCCTGAGCTCCTCCTCTCACCCACAGGCACGTGTGTGCTGGGCACCCCAGGAGCCCCACTCTCAAGGGCACTGGACAGTCCCCTTCCTGCTTCCAGCACTGCGTCTGCTCCAGGAGGCTCACCTCAGGAACCTGGAAGAAGACTCTGGAACAACTTCTGATATTTCAGAGAAACAGGTTTCAATTAACTTGTCTCAGTGAGATACCCATCCTCTAATCCTTTTAACGTGAGCATTGTGGGCAGCGATTCAGGCTTCTCTCATAACCTGCACCTATGCAACCACGTGCCACTCCCGTTCTTATGACAGCAAAGGAATGGAAGGAAGATGAACCAGGATAAAGTTTGTGGCAGGTTAAAATTCTACTTCATCTTTTGAAAACATGAAGTATATGTGAAGACTTCAAGGTGACTTAAAGGACAGTAGAAATGTTGATTCACTAAGATCAAAGGATGTGTAAAAGCACAAAGCATTGATCTGTGGTTTATCTATTTTATCCACCAAAAATCTTTTTGTTGCATTTATATTTCAAATTGCAGAACCCAGTAACTGAGTTGAGGCTAGCACTGGGCTGCTTGTCTCTGGGTAGCTCAATTCCTAATTGATCTCGCTCTCGTGCAAAGCTCTCCACTTCCCAGCTGTTTCCTCACTTCCAGGCCAATATTCTCCTTCTTAAATGAAAGTGAACTAATTCCAAGTTTAGGCACAGTGTGAATGTCTTCTAATACTGTGATATCATTCAATTCAGAAATTTGCTATCTGGTTCCAAAGAACATGTGGGAAGAAAAATATATAGGAAAAGTTTAAATGAAAAAAAAATACAGTAAAAGATATTGCCAGCAATCTGCCTCAGAATACTCCCCTTGGCTTGGAAGATAATCTTTCATTATTCCGGTCACTTTCTGTAGCAGTGATGGAAGTCTTTACAATGCACACGCGCACACACACACACACACACACACACACACACACACACCCACCCACACACAAGTATCATGAATGCTGCAGCCAAGGGCCATCCGATGAATACAAGGCTGGTGAAAACGTGACGAGGTCTCCTCATCCATCCCCTCACTGGACCTGGCAGGCAATGTCTGGCTCTTCCCCAAAATTAAAATAACTACAAAAGGTAAACATTTTTATGTTTAGAAAAGTTGACAGAAATTGACCATAAACTTAGGTGAGGATGCAAATCTCGTCTCAAGAAATATTGATTGTTCTTTGTTATGTTTCAAATATCACAAAAGTTTCCTTAATTTTTCTCTCTGATATTTATTCTGTCATGTTTCCCCTTAAATCATTTACTTTTCAATACTCAATGTGAATATTTATTTATTAGATAACATTTTTTTGAGATAGCATCTCACTCTGTAGCCCAGGCATCCTGAACCCACCATATGTCCCAGGGTGGCCTTGGCATCACGACATCGTTCCGGCATCAGCTGGGAGAAACGCTGAGATTGCAGGTCTGCACCACTATGGCTGGCTTAAGTGGTGTTGGGGAATTGAACTCAGGAACTGAGCAAGCTTTAACTGCTGTGCCATTCCTCCAGGCCCTATTAGATAACATTTCTAACCTCTCTGTGAATAGACATTGTGCCTATGATTGGATCACACTACTCTACACATGACTCTTCTAAGAAATATTGAATTATATGTTATTTGAAGAAGTCTTCTATGATACTAAAACATATTCAGGGATTCAATAATTTAAGCCTATTTGAGGCTGAAATAATAGTACAGCAGTTAGAGCACTTGCCTACCAAGCTCAATTATCTGGGTTTTACTCACCAGCAGTAAGACCTGGCATGATGGCACACACCTGTAATCCAAGAACTTAGCAGATAAAGGAGCACTGCCCTGAGCCTAAGGTCAGCCTGGGACACATAGTGAGTTCTGGACTAGACTGGACTACGTAGCAAGATCTATCTCAACCAAGACACTTTAACCTACTTCTTATAACCCTTAAATTCAACCCATAAAAATAGTGATTTGCATGCAATCATTAAATCTACTTTATGCAAATAGTTATGATTGAATTTATCACTAATTTTAATAAACATGCTTAAAATTGTATCCAAAATATATAAAATAGAGACTAACAAATGTTATTTATACTAATATATTTGAATTTGCAATCATGAAGCAATATCTTCAAATTGATTCTTAATATATGTGTAGGTCATAAGAAAAACAATGGAAAATGAGGAAAATAGGGAAACCCTATATTAATACCAGGCAACTGCAGTCAACAGCAATCCATAGCACACTTTTAAATTATTTGTTTCCCAGTTCTAAAATTGTGTGCCTATTTCCTAGAGTAAGAATTCACTGTAATATTATTTTATGTGGTGACTAGTTATAAGCCATTCTTATGGCATTGCTCAAGATATATGCTTTTCCTAGAAAAGTTGTATTCTTCAAAATTACACTATTTATGAATATTATATCTCAGCATTTACTATGTTCATAAATTGGAAAATATTAATCACAGTTATAAAGACCACACCCGTAAAGGGCAGCTCATCTGAATTCTGGCTGCAAATTGAAATACGCAACAGTAAGTTCATTACTATATGAAGTTTCTCCAAAAAATCAAAAAGATAGAAATATAACTAGATTACCTTAAGTTCTTTGACTTCAAAATTATTACAAATTTTAAAATGAGCCTTTCTAAACAACATCTTAGTTACATAAGTCTATTTACGCGTTACTCCTACGAGACTACAAATAACTGATCAGTATTCTGACAGTTTCAAGATAGAAAAACTATTTTGTACTTCTCTGGGAAAATATGTAGAGAAATTCTTGGTTCTTAAAGAAAATATCAGGTTTGGGCTTGATAACCTGTTCCTCTCAAGTATGATAAGCTTAGAAAGTCTACCAAGATTGGAAATATAATTAAACTGTAACCTGGAGGTGAATTGACAAGGTGTATTTATTTTTACTAGAGAGTTGATTCAGGATATATTATTTAACTTTACTGTTTTGCTAGAGATTTTAAAGAAATATTGCCCTCTTTTGTTGTTCTGCTATCTGTCAAGTTTCCAAAGCTTAGAAATAGTAAAGCTCTAAACTAAATTTTATTTCTTAAGATTGTTTAGCCAATTTTAAACATTCAGGTACAGTTTATAGGTAAAGAGTTTGGTCATATATTTACAATCTAATAAAATAAAAAGCAATATTAATTTTGAAAAGCAAGAAAATTAAGTTTATTCCATTATTTGACAAAGCTTCTACATTTACTTATTCGTTGTGGACCTTTACCCACTGCTACATCTTTTGAAATTCACTCATCGTATAAATATGTAAGAAGATCTAGAGATAACGGAAGTTGGACGAAGACTACAGAAAGTGAAGTTTGATAAATCTAGTTCATAAATGGTTTGCATAAAAATGTTATGGATAAAAAACAAAAGTATCAAATCCCTTCAGACTTGAGCTAAAATATTATTAATTCTAGTTTGACAACATTACCAGCTAATAAGCTTCAGATTGTTTACATAATGAATCTCCACTCTGCTTGAAGTTCATAGGAAGCTGAAGAGTCTTTAAAAGGTATAGATATACCGGTGCGTTTTAAAAACAATTTCTGGATTGAGGCAGTCATATATCTTTTTAAAAGGTCTTCAGGTAATTATTATTTCCCATGTTTTAATTAGTATGTATTTGCAATAAAAATTACACTAAGCTTGGGACCTGGGTATGCATAGATCGTATTTAATTCACTCACGTTGCCTACTCCTCCCCTTTGGTACTCCCATCCCCCTTAATCCCCAACCCTTCAACTCCTTTTGAAGATATAGGCATGGGCAAACACTTTATCAACAGGACACCGAATGCAAAAGAAACAACCTTAAGAATTAATGAGTGGAATTATATTAAATTTAAAAGCTTCTGCATGGCAAAGGGAACAATCAAACAGATAAGAGAAAACAGATGAAATGAGATAAGAATATCACTTACACCTCAGACAGGTTGCTAATGATCAGAACATACAAAGAGTCGAAGAGAAATAGATCCCCTCCATATGAAAAACTCAATTAAAAATGCGCAATTGAAATGAGAAGACAGTTCTCAGAATCAGTACAAATGGCCAGTAAATTAAATGTTCAATAAAAAATGTTCAATGTCCTTAACCATTATAGAATTGCAAATTATAACAACGCTGACTTACCATCCTACACTAGTTAGAATGGCTTCTGTCAAGAATTTAGAAATCAACAAATGATGACGAGGATGTTCGGAAGAAGGAATCCTGTTCCATTGCGGGTGGGACAGTAAACTGAAACAACCATTATGGAAAGAATTATGGAGGTTCCTCAAGAAAACTATGAATAAGTTTCCCCATTTGACCCATCAAGACCGCTCCTGGGTATCTTTTATAGAGTCAAAAACTGTCTAAGAACATACAAACCTGCACACACCAGATCACGTTTGAGAGAGTTAAAAGCATCATGTAACACGATGCATGCATAACCATGTTTATGGCAGTGCAACTAATAGCATCATAGAAGGAGCTGAAACATTCTTCAATAGATCATTGGATAATGAAAATGTAGGATATAGAAACAATGGAGTGCCAGACAGATAGATTTGAATCTTTTCTGGTGAATCGATACATGAAACCATTATCCTTAATGAAGGGAATCAGAAGATTAAATACTACATGAACTCACTAAATAGAGAAAGGCAGGTAACACTGAAGTACCCCAAGTTGTGAAAACCCTACTACACGGAGGATTTTAATGTGTAAATTTTAATACTCAACTTGGAGTATACACAGTTAAGTCTTTCAGATTGCACTGATTAAGTCAAACATTTCAAAACACTATGTAACAATTTGTTGGCGTATAACTAGTCAGAGGCTTGTTTTGTTTATTTGCAAATGAATGTTTCATTAAGTTTCTCTCCAGTTCAGAAATGTCTTCATTGATTTTTCACTCTTGAGTTGAATGTAGAAATGTGCAAGTTTAGGTTCTTTGTTTCTAAAAGTTCTATGTTCTTTTTATATCTATTGTTATTTTAATTTTCCCCTTAACTAGTTTATAAATATAAGCTTGTGATATATAACAGTTATATTCATATTGGGAAATTGGTGCATATACATATCTCTTCTTAATCACTTTCCCTTCCCTTTTCTCCCCCTGGTCCTCTATCTTAATTTATCTTAGATTCCTTTCATTTCCAGAGAGTGTCTCTTCCTATTTCCTGTAATTTTTTTCTACTGTTGAAATTACTTAAATCTTGAGGGTCTCATATAAGAAAAGCCATGTGATGCTTCTGCTTAGTGCCTGATCTCTTTGCTTTGCATTGCAATCTCAAGATGCATCCATTTTGGGAGACAGGATAGAAGAACCAACATTACCGTAAGCAGTGTCTTCTCAAGATGAATATGAGATTTTAGCGTTTGTTTTAATTAACTCCAGAAGAAATCATGCAAAAGGTCTAAATATACTGAATGTAGCCGCGAGTGTTCCTAAAATTTCTATCAGTTTTTTACAGGCACAGCTAAGATCTAGGAATTATTTATTTATTCATTTATCTGTTTGTGATTAAAGTCATGGCCTTATTACTGAGCTTCATATCTAATTCTTTATATTTTTGCATATTATTTATTTTAAGACAGTCTCAGTAAGTCACTAAACTATCCACAGGTTAGGCTGGATTTTAAAATTCCTCCTAATTCAATATCTCAGTGTGTGGGATTAAAATTATTTACTCCTTTTCCTGCCTGGATATTTACTTTTGTTCGGAGACTGTAACCATGTGCGATAACAACTGTCTCAATGACATAAGCATAAATTTTCACAGTCCCCTGCTATGTGCATCGTTGATGTTGAACAGCAAAGACTGGGAGAAAAGCAACATCTTCTTTGGGTTGTATGACACTATGTCAGACAGACAAATCTAAGAACTGGTGTTAAGCATTATGCCAGCATGCCCATCTGAAATGTATCAATTTTTGTGACATTCAAAAAATCATGTGTAATTTATGTTAAGAAAGTAATATAAAATAAACACAAATCCTCTGAAATACTATAATAAATTTATTCATGTTAATATGTGAATATGTTGAAATAAATTAAAATACGCTTTATAGTTTCCAAAGACATAACTTAATGACTTCAGAGTTTGCACTTCATAAATATTATGACAAATTCATTTAAGTTTCATCACTGAAAGTTCACACCCCCTTCACATCTATTCATACATTCCTGAAGGAACAAGAGTCTAACAGAGAGAAACCATGTGTTCTTTCTTGTTTACTGATTTCTTTCTTATTTTTAACATTGTAATTTAACTCTTATCAAAACTAATCAAAAGAATGTATTTTCATCTGGATTGAGCCATTAATGTCCTACAGTGAATCTAGAATTTGTACTCTTAAAGCATTATCAGAAGTATTGCTATTGACAATAACCATTAGACACTAGAGAGAGATAACATAATGATAGAAATAACGCTATGACAAAAAAAATTAGAAAAGCGTCTCAGACCTTGTGACCTGTGTGAGACTACAGGTTGGAATGTTCCCGTGAGAAACAAAGAAACAGATACACTGTTAAATCTATGGACTCTATGTAAAATTACCAACCCTCATTGAGTCTCTCAAATATTTTATTTTCTTGGAAGATAAATGAGGACCACATAATGTGATTATTTTATTTTGCATAGAATATTTGTTGAGAAAGTAAATATACAACCCAAGTAATTATGCATGACTAGTCACTAAGTTAGTTCTATTTATCGAATACTTTGACTTCATTTCAGTATTTTTTTTTCCATGTACTGAAAGGAGTAAAGTTCACATAGGCAAAATTTCTATGTGTCCCTAAGAAATCTTGTCTACATGTTGAGAACTTGGATGTAACTTCAATCCTGTGATCATGTAGTGTTAGCATGAAGCAACTGAGCTTAATCTTTACTGGAGTCTAATTACCAAGTGGGTTCTTCATGGCATGTAGTTTCTGCTGAATGCAGAAAAAAATAACTCAAGCGAATGTACAGCACAAGCAGAAATTGCTTATCATTTGAAGCATTCTTTGTTTGAAGCTGGGGAGGTCTTAGAAATTAGATACAATTTCCTCTGACACCTCATCAGGAAATGTGGATCTCAGTTCCACAATAAAACTAACAGAATTCTACTAACTCTGTGAAATTCTTAACTGATTCTCTGCAGATCCTCTAGAGCTTCATTTGCCTACATTAAATCTTCTTGAGACTCTAAGTAGAGAGTCTATGAGCCAGTCTAGACTAGATCTCAAGCCTGTGATAGAATAAAAGTTTTCTTTAAGGTATTTAGTTTGGTGTACTTTGCTATTCAACAATATGAAATGGGTGTTTGTGTGTGTGTGTGTGTGTGTGTGTGTGTGTGTGTGTGTGTATCAGCAATTTTTTATTATAAAACAGGATGGGAAGTAATTAATAAAATTTCCACTAAACTCACTCTTAAAAAGTATATAATTGATGACGTATTTCCATGATGCAAATACAAATATGTAGCAAAAGTTTTAAAATTTATTTTGCTTCCAAGAATAATCCTTTTGGAAGGAGTATATTCCAAAGAAATAATCAGAGATGTTGTGGAAGATATGTTCAAAGAAAAGATGCTGATGTACACTGTGGGGACCACCGTGTCATGACTTTCTTTCCCTCAGAGGCTATGCCCCCAAACTACTCATTTTCTCCTGGCTTTATGATTTCCAGACTAGATGTGTCTACTGACCCAGAGTAGATCAATTAAAGCTTGTGTCGATATTTTAAATATACATTAATACTCAATTTATTTATTTGTGAGTGGAACTAGACAGTAATTCTTAGAGGATAATACATGACTATTTATGAAAATCAGTAACAAAGAGGCAAGACCGAAGAAATGATGATGAGAAAGGAGAGAGAAGACAGATGTTGGAAGAGAACACTTGTTCGAGTTGGTCATGGGCCTTTGCTACTTCCTGACTTTCCTCTGCTGTGAGTGGTTAAAATTGTCCTCCAGTTACAAAAGAAATCACTAGTGTTTTTTGAAGAAAATATTTTTTAGTCTATTTAACATTGAACTCAATTTCAGACAGATATTTCTTATTTGAAAGCAAGATCTGTTACAGTTTCACAACATTTCTCCTCGTAACAATGATGAAATTTTAACATTAGCATTTTAAGTAAATTATGGCACAGTCATGTAATGGAATTTTCTAACAGCTAGGCAAAATTACATTTAAAAATAATGGCTTAGGAAACTGTTGACATCATAATGTTGCATGGAAACTAAGGATAAAGCAGTCTGATTCTATTATGAAACTCGAAGACATTAAAACCAAAAATTGGTTGCCACCAGATAGTGGGATTATGTTTGATTTTAAAAAATGACTCTTTATTCATTTTTCTGGTTCAACAATGAGCATATATTATTTTTGTAATAAGAAAAATAATTCATCTTATTTAAAATGTTTTTCTGATTAAAAAGCAATTTAACTTTGCACTAGAAGAAGATAATCCACTTGTTCTCAGTTAGATATCAAAGGGGGACATTACATTGTATTCTCACACTGCTATCAAAGAAAGTGTGCATGAATTTCTCTGAAATTATCCTTTTAAAAAATGTTAGCTAACATTTTTTACAAAAGCAAACAAGTAGAAAAAAGCAAATAAGTACAAAGATGAATTTTTAGTCAAATAAATTTTCCTTTCTTGTTTCTGTTTGGTAAGTGCACCATTCCCAAGAACTCTCTTCAGTTTAAGCAGATAACTTGTTTATTTTAAAGGTCATATAATTACCACTGCTTTTAATTATTTTAACAATATTTTTATCTTTTGATCTAGTATAATAACTCCTTTAACAATGATTCATACATTTATCACATGCACCAAATAAGCATCACAAAAAGCTTGGTTCTTGGTTGTAGAAAAAAAAAAACAGCATGTCAACTTTCTTTGAATAAAAACAGCTGTTTTCCCCTACAAGGCTTAGATACACTAGCATTGTTTAGCTTCTTTTGCTATTAAAAAAACTGCATAAAATGAAAAGATAGTTAATAAATACATATTTTATACCAGTTATTTAAGCTACATTTTTCTTGAGCAGGGTCTCGCTCTATAGCTCAGACTGGCCTTGGACTCACAGCAATCCTCCTGCCTCAGCCTCTCTACTGCTGGGTTTACAAGTGTGTGCCACCATACCCAGATTTATGTCGCGCTGGGGAATTGAACTCATGGTGTTGTGCTTGCAAGGCAAGCATTATAACCTCTGTGCTATTTCTTCAACTTTGCAGCTACAATTTATGCCATCTATTAGTATGCCAATCATTTCATTAAGTATTTTATGGAGCATCCTGGATTAGATATCATTGTTAGTTTAAAATTTAAATACTTGTTCACAGCCCTGTAAAAATAAAGCAACTTTGATAGTGAATTTTCACATCCTGCCCTAGTTTATATAAATAAATAATACCGATTTTTTTGTCTGTTAGGTTTAAAACTAGTTAATGTTGTTTCTAAACTCTCCCTTAGGTCTATGATGTTGACGTCTACTTTGGCTGTTCACCTGAATGTGTGATTTTTCCTATTCTACTTCAAGTAGTAGTCTGCCCTATCTACTAGTTGATAAGAACTATTGGTCAGAAAGAATATAAGGACCAACTGGCCAGGAATTAAGACCTGGGATCAGCATTTTTTTCTCTATAATATGTAGGTCTTTAAATATACTGAAGTTCTACTTTCTATCAAATGCTAGGAACAATTATAAATTATAGAAAGTGCTTTGATATTAAGGACTTCTTAAAAATATTTTAGCGTAGAAACATAACTATGTCAAGAGACAACATATCAAGAAATAGATTTTTACAAGGAATATCTAAAATAGTCTTTATTCAGAGATGAGATCATTAAGAATACAGATCATTTATATTAAGCCATAATCTATCATAATTTATAAAGATAAACAATTTGATAAATGAACAAAGTAGGGAATTCAGAAGTGGATCACATATTTTTAATCACCAGATTTATTATAAAGGTGCAATGGCCTTTCAAAGAATTATTTTGACTAAATTAGATATTGTATGGCAAAGAGAACTTGAAACTATTAAACTATGTCTAAAAGTTCATTGTAGGTGGATTTTAGATTTAAGTATGGAAATTAAGACCATAAATATGAGTTAACAGTGAAGAATATCTGCATGACTTTGAAATGAGCAAAACACTGTTGTTTCCTTTGCGGTGCAGAAAGTTTTTACCTTGGTACAATACTATTTGTCTTTCTGGGGATTATTGATTTTGCACCAGGATTTCTACTGAGAAAGTTTTTGTGCACATTTATATTTTTAAGAATTTTACAAATTTTGTCCTTCAAGAGGCTCAGTGTTTCCATCTTAATATCTAGGCCTATGAACTGAAAAGAAGGATTTTTTAAAATCACCTATACCTTGGATAGGAGTCTAACACCTAAAATATGTAAAGAACCAAAAGAACAGAATTGAAGACTGGATTAAAAATGGGAAATGGAACTGAAGAAACAGTTCTAAGATGAAGGAGTAGGAGTGGTCAGCAAATACATGAAAAAAAAAATGTGTAAACTCCTGAGTCACTAGAGAAGTGCAAATCAAATTAACGCGGAGATGCCATCTTTCTCCAGTTACAATGGCTTGCAAGAAGAACTCAAATAGAAACAGATGTTGAAAAGGATGTGGAAGGAAACGGAACCCTTTACATTGCTATAGGGAATTCCTCAAAAAAACTAAAAATAGGCATTCCAGTTGGTCCAGCTTTATCTCTTTTGGATGTCTTTGCAAAAGAATTAAAAGCAAAATATAACAAAGATACACATGTATTCATATTTATAGCAGTAGAAGTAACAATAGAAAAGTTGTGGAGGATGACAAAATATCTCTTGATAGACGAATGCATATAAATGCATACGAAAGCGCATGGCACATGCTATACTACGTTTCCATAAAGACAGATAGATTTGAGGTTGTTGTAGGTAAATGGATACAACTTGAGACATCATGCTTAACGAAGTGAGTACGACTCACAAAGTTAAATATCATATAATTTCTCTAATATGAAGCCCCTAGAAAACAAATAAGGGAATCGGTTGGACTTGATGTTTGAAGTCAAGGGGTATGCGGGAGGTAAGAAAAAAAAAATGCGGAGAGAAGGGAACGTAAAGTTGATGCAGTGTGTGTGAGCCAGAAGCCGAAGCTTAATGTCTCCATTGTGTGCCGCATATATGTTCTGATGATAAAGATGGAGTGAAGCAACAGCAGGAAGGAGCAAAATAAAATTAAATTAAAAATATAAGAAAAATGAAATGAGAAAAACATTTGCCTTAGAAAGGGAAAGAAAGGTTAGTTCTGTTCTGTTTTAGTCCCTGTTAATTTATGGAAAATTTACTTGTCAAAATACTCTATTAAGAAAATGAAAGCCCCAACCATAAAGTGCAAGAATGAATGTATCTTGACTCATGTAACTAATGTGTGTAATTTACTCACGCCATTGGTACAAAAATAATCTTAGAAATCATTAAGACATGAGCAAAGAATTCAGTAGTAAAATAGAAAAAATTAATAAATTTTAACAAAGACAACCCGTAGCAATGAAATATAGGAAAATTATTTATCTGTGTTTTCAAAGGGAACATCTACAACAAAGCAAAGCAAGAAGGAGCAGACACTTAGGACAGGTAAAAGAAATGGCAATGTGTTGTATACAGGAGCTCACAGTTACACTGCTATTTGGACGAAAAATCATGCCAGCATTTCAGAAAACTGCGTGGTGCTATCTGCCAAAATTAAAGAACTACTAGCCTGTGAAACAACTACTTCATTCAGAACAATGGAATTATGTTCAGTTTTGACAACGACTATATATAGTCATCATTGCAGCAATATCTTCCCTAGGTGACACACACTGGAAATAGCCTACAAATCATTACAACAGTATGGATAAATGAAGAATTGTACACTCCTCTATGAAAATGAACACGTATAAATACATGTGGCAGAAGAGGTACTCACTGCAGCAGGCTTTTAATGAGACATTACACCTCAGAAGACAAAATCATGAATGGAATTCCAATTCTAGACAGTTGCTCTCCTCTCGAGGGAAGGCTGAGCAGGGCTCCAGATGGAGTAGGACAGGCTTCTTACGTGGAAATGCATGGCTCCCTGAGAGAGATTTTGGCTTGTTGACTTTGTGGCTATTCAACAGTCTTCTTTATCATGACTATTACTTAACACCCCCATCCATACTGCAATAGAAATATTGACCTAACAATGTCAGATTCTGCAAAGTTCTTCTGAACAAAATTGTCTTTAGTACTTTGCTCATTTATTAAGTTTTATCTTTATTGATCTTTTGACTGATGAGTGAAATTCAGTAGCTTACTTTCTGACGGTCTAGGATGGGAAATTTTACATCTATTTACATTTTAAGTTTCTTTTAATTGAAGAGTAGCCACAGCATATATCACCGTATAACCAAAATTAAATCATTGTAAGAAAACAGCAGGAAGTCAGGTATTTCCTACAGTACATATATCATCGCATCCAGGAAGCTGACGGCAAAGGTGGGATGAAGGGCAAGAATTCACCTTCACAAGTGTTTCCCCCAGATGACCTGCTTCCAGCGACGTCCTGACTCCTACTAACGAATTCAGTTACCGAGCTCATAAACGGATGGATCCTCTCATGACCTTAATATCAGCGTGATCCAATTACTTTCCAAACACAAGAGATTTTTAGGGAATATTTTAGATCTAAACCATGAAACTGTGACTTGTAGCACTAATTTGATATTTTAAACATCGTTTTTTTAGATAAAATATTATTTTAAGATTCCATAGCATCATATTTTTAGTAACCATATCTACATGAGCCAAAAATCATTTCATCTCAGAATAGATTTTAGCAAGTCTCTATTGAGAAAATAAGTGAATACCATTATGCTGATTATGTATTAATTTTGTGTATAGCTGATAATTTGATAATGGAATGTGAGCAATTATGCATCACTGTTTTCTGAATTTGTTTCATGATTATTATATTTGTTAGAATATGAATTAACAACTATTTTTTTAAAATCTACACTAGTTGAAATATTTCACTTATGGAATTATTGATACCACTTTTCCTACAGATAAAGGAAAGTATGAAAATAGAATTAATTTAAAAGCTGGATTTTGCACACAATTTATTCTCCCAAAATTATGATTTTGTGTCAATTCCATTTTCACATGAAAACTGAAGTGTACTTTCAGAAATAATTTTCTTTTAGACAGATTTTAAATAAATCATTGTTATTTCAAATTTTCATGTTATTTTTGATACTCCCATGTATGTACAGAACCAGGAGCTCTCAGACGTGTATTGCTGGAAAACGTAAAAATAGTACTTTAAAGACTTCATTAATTCCAGAAAATTAATCATTAAAAGTGAATGTGTTTTATTTTTTTTATTTTTTTAACCTCATGAGACGTGTATCTTGACCATCTAGTGTGGGACAAAATTGAAATCTAGAAAGAAATATCATTAACAGAAAGCCTCTGGATATAACAGAAGTGAAGCGAAGTCTAAAACCTTATGGCTAAGACATATAAACCATTATTTTTCTAACTTTTTAAATTTTTAAGGTCTTTGAAGAGCTTCCACAAAATAAGCTGTGCCTGTGTTCCCAAAGTACCCATAACAGGAGGCGGGGGTGAGGGAGACAGAAGCCATAGACGGATTTGTACACTTTTGATATATGGAATTAGTTGTAAACAAGTATATTAAAAACCTAAAATTTTATGATACAGATGAACTAGAGAAAGTACTGCCAGCTTACAGCAAAGGAGAATGGAACTCTTTCATGTGAAATGTGAGCATGCACACACAAACACACACACACACACAAACACACACACACACGCAAATACATAGACACATACCCAAAACAAACAAAGAGACCCTGTAATTCTTTGTAAAAGAAAAATTAAAAATGAATAATTTATCTCTTCAATAGGATCCTTTGATAAGACTGAGAAAGATAATGCAAAATAAAATATGTTCCACAAAGGCTCTAATGTGTACAGCATGGATTTAGGAGAAATTTCCCAGGAATGTAACATTTCTTTTTTAATATCTAAGTCTCTGATCTACTTGGATTTAATTTTAGGATAAGGCAAAGGTGTGGGTCTAAATTCATGTCAGTACATGTAGGCAACCAGTTGCCCTGGCATCATTTACTGAAGAAGCTATCCTTTCCGCACTGTGTGTTTTTGGGCCCTTTATAAAAGATCAGACGACTGAGGGTTCTTGAGGTTGTCTTTGCATCCTGTATCCTGTGTTCTGTTTCCTTGGTCTGCCTTTTTTTTTTTTTTTTTTTGGCAATAACATGATTTTTACCACTATTGCTTTGTAATATAACTTCAAGTGTGAAATCATGAGGCACCTGCTCGTTGTCTTGTTTTTGAAGATTGCTTAGGATATTCTGGGTCTCCTTTGGGTTCATCTGAATTTTAGGACTGTTTTTTTCTCATTCTATGAAAAATGCTGTTGGTAGATTGATAGAAACTGCCTTGAATCTGTGTATCATTTTTGACAGTATAGCAACTTTGACAATATTAATTCTGCTTTTCCAAGAAAAGTAGATTCCTTTCCATTTCCACAATTTTTCTTCAATTTTTTTTTTCAGAATAACGTAGCTATCATTGCAGTGGTCATCCGCTTTCATAGCTAAGTTTATTCCTCGATATTAAATTTTTGTGAAGCTCTTGCAAGTGAGATTATTCTTCTCAGCATTTTCTCAGTGAGTTCATTGTTAACGTAGAGGAATGCTATTGACTTGTTTGCATTAATTTTGTACTCTGAAACTTTTCTGAACTCATTAGTTACTTAGGAGTCTCTTGGTGGAGTTTTTGAGGTCTTCTATGCAATCAAGCATGCTATCTGCAAGTAACAATAATTTAGCTTCTTCCTTTCCAACACATCTTCCCTTCACTTCATTCTCTTGCCTAGTTGCTCTGGCTACGGTTTCAAGTGCTATATTGAATAAGAGAAGTAAGAGTTGACAGTTTTCTCTATAGCGTATCTGGTGCAAAAGAAACAACCCCAAGAACTAACAAATTGTACTACTTAAAATTTAAAATTACTGCACAACAAAGGAAACAATCATTAAGGTGAAGATAGAATCAACAGAATAGGAAAAAAATTACCACTTATCCTTCAGATAGGAGCCGGATAACTACAGTATAGAAAGAACTAAGGAAAAAAAGACCCCCAAAATCAATTTTAAAAGCCCAATTAAAAATTGGTAAATTGAAATCTATAGGCAGTTCTCTGAAAAAGTATAAATGGCCAACAAATATATGAAAAAAAAGAAGTTCAGCAGCCTTAGCCGCTGGATAAATGCAAATCAAACCAACACAAGACACTTCTTACCCTAGTGAGAAAGGCTTCTGTCAAGAACTCAAATAGCAATAGATGCTGGCAAGGATGTGAGGATACAGGAACACTTTCACATTACTGAGGGGACTGTAAACTGGTTCTCTATGGAAAGTAGTATGGAGATACCTCAAAAAACTGAAAGCAAATACCGCACTTGACTCAGAGATAGCACTTCTGTTTATCTTTCCAAAGTTAAAAGCACCATATGACAGAGATTCATGTGCATGCATGTTTACAGCAGCACAAGTAGCAATAGCTAAATGTGAAAGATGGCAAAATACCCATTAGACCAATGGATACAAAATATGTGTTATATGTGTACACAGTGGAGCATTAATCTGCCATAAAGAAAGATGCATTGAGCGATTTGCAGGTGAATGTATATAACTTGAGACCATCATGCTTAGCAAATTGAGTCAAATGCAGAAGGTTAAATATTGCATGGTTTCTCTCATGTAAGATACCCAGAATTGAAGACATTTTATAAAATTAAATGGATGTGATAGTGAGAGTCATGGGGGATAAGAATGGTGCAGGAGCGTCAAAAAGTGGAAGGGAAGAGATTTTAATGTTGACGTGTTATATATCCATTAAATACTCAAGGTCAATGTAACCACTGTGTATGGCATAAGTGTATACACTAATAAAATGGGGGAAAAGCACATTTAAAAATTGATGAAATACTCTGTATTCATTTATATAAAGACAATATTTTAAAAATAGCATCTGAAAACAAATGTAGACAGAGATATACTAAGTGATATAGTGGGAATTTCTTCATCACTATAATAGAAGATCTCAAAATGATAACTTGTCAGTTAACTAAAGCTTCAACTTAAAAGAAAACACTTCAGGATGGATTAATTTGCTGACTATGTTTGATTATTAAAACTTTATTCTCCAATAGTGTTTGAAATACTATTTACTATACATATATATTCAATATAGATGAATGATTTTATCATTTCACAATTTGACAACCATAAAAAATTCAATAGTGAAATATATTTTAAAGAGAATGTAGAGAAAGATTGCACACAATTAAATTATTCCAATAAGGCTTGCCATGAAATATATTGGAACACTGAAAGAAATATGTGCATGAATTATTACACATGATAAATAAATGCCAAATATTTATAATACCACCTTAAATTAATATTCAGGTGGTTTCTACATAGTGCCATTATTGAACTACTTTATTTGCCTAGCTGGAAGAGGGTGGCAAGGTTATAGACAGTTTTTCATAAAAGCATAGATACGCATGAGTATTCGCAAAGACCTCTGTCAACTCTATGAATCTGTAATGTGATGCTTTATTTTGGAGAACGCTGGTGACAACAGCCAACAAGCACTATGTAGAAATACAAATGTTGACTGTTAGGTAGCAAAACTGATTATGTTTGTCACTTGTGTATTTTTCTAAATGTCATTTCTTATTTTGTTAAAAAATACACGTCCTGGGATTCTAATCCTATCACTATATATTTTCAGTTGAACTAAGAAAGGTTATTTTTTATTTTTGAAATAGATAATTCTGAAAAAATTACAATTTCTTCAATAGGATCAGGGTTAGGATTATGGTTAGAAGTAGACAATTTTTGAAAAGTATCTGTATGCTTATTAGTACATATGTTCAACATAGGAATCTATTAATCATAAATAACTGATAGAAAACAAGCTTATTCTGCAATTTTTCTGGTATTTTAATAAAAGTCCACAGCCGAAAGTATCTCTACTGGCAAGCAAATATAATAATAGAAGTAAAAACAGAAAATAGAACTAAAAACAATGTCTTAGGTAATACTCTCATGGTGCAACAAAGTACCCCAATTCTCAAAGACTTAAAACATCCAATGAATTAACATGCTTGTGCTTATACCAAATTTTCAGTGTTCCATGAAGCTGCTTCGTCTCTACTTCATGTTGCAAAAAGAGGTGGAGTGCATGTAGAGTTGCGGAATCTACTGGAGAAATCCCTTCACTCAGGTGATTGACATGTGCTTCCGGTTGATGGTTGGGACCACATCTGTATCATTTCGGGGTCTCAGACCTACTGAACAAAGCCTGTCAATGTAGGTAAATTTTCTTAAAGCGCAATATTCCCAAGATGAATAAATCTTTTACCTAATAGACAATTTCTCTAGCAAACAAAACAAGAAAAATGCTGGATTATTTTGGTTAAAACTTAGTTTTAGTGCATGTGCAGTGTTGCCTTCATTACTATTTGTTCAACATGTCTCATATAAGAGTGGTTGGCTTATATTATCACATGAAGATCAAGAAGCAGACTGTGAAGAGGTAAGAAGTAAGAGTTTATTGTAGGTTGAAAAAATAACCCTTAATAATTCATATGTTATCCTTTTTCTCTAAATTACCACTCCATCATAAGATTAGCTAACGCTTGATGTACATAATAATGATTACTCAAGTCCAGAGATGAGCAAATAATGCTTCTCCAGAGCAGATTTCTATTGATCTATACCAGAGGCAAGTGACTGGCCCCACAGAAACCAAAACATATGGGCGGCCCACATACTGGATTCTGACCAGCTACAGGAGAGCCAACTATCAATGGCTCACTCAAGCAGCTGATGTACACAGGCAAAACAACAGAGAAACCATCCAGCTAATCCTTATATAATGAAAAGAAAAACCAACTATAGTTGTTTTAAGTCACCAATTTTAGAATGCTTTTATTGCAGCTTGGGATATCTGGGACAGAACTAATAAACCTAAATATCACATATATTCAATATTAATAGTGACATTTGTGATCTGAATAGATTAAGTATGCATTTAGTTACTAACATGTAGTTAAGGATAAAACATATATCAACATGTATAAAGGATAGTGAATTTTAAAAGAACATTTAAGATAGTTTATATTTTAAATATATAAATATTTAATTTAATATCTTATGAGTTTAACACACAAAAATGATTAAAAGAAAAAGAATTGATAGAATATCAGATGTTCTACTTTATTGTACATTTTTAAAAAATAGGAAACAGTACAGCTGAAGGACTTAATGAGTAGTATAGCTATTTTTAATGATACCAATAAATCTTTTGTTCCAGTGAGATCATAAGTACACTCTTCGTCTTTATTTAGTCTCTTTTAAGCAAAAATAGATGATGTTAATTCAATTCATCAAATATACTAGTCAGTTCTATTAAATGCCAACATATACACTCACACAATTGCTAGATGTGACTAGATAAACACTAAAATATTCCAGATTTATAATGGGAAATAGAAATATAACAAAAATGGATGAAGAGTTTTTCATTAAATGATTAAGATTTACATATATACTACAACTTTGATTATTAAGGATCTAAAATTTGGTTGTAAGTGTGGGCACTAGCAATGGTAGAAAGACCTACACTATTATGAAGTATAATAAATAATGTTATCTGAAGTTGGACTGAAAACTGTAATAGAAAAAGTGGTGGGTGTGGTTCCTCACATGTGAAGAAATGAGGTAGGTGGAAGTGGTAAGTGTGTGTATGTGTGTTTTGTGTATGACTTCGACTGTATTTCTGTGCTGTGAGGTTAAGCTTGGTGCAACTTTTCTACACTTATAACATGTTTCTTATGAAGAAAAACACATATAAACATAGTTTATGTATTAGATTTTTATACTTGTTTCTTACATGACAATTGGGTTTTAGAAATTTCACTATCAAAACCGGAATTATACCAGAATTGCCTCATCTTTTGAAACACATTCTATGTGTGAATTTGTTGGGGTTAGACAAATACCATTTTTTTGTCGATTGAAAAATATTTAGGTATTATTATATTCACTTTATTTATTTTTTGAATGCTATAGATTAAGCTGAGGATCTTACAAATACTGGGCAGTTTTTCTACTTTTGGACTATCCCTGCAAATTTGAACCACTATTTTAAATAGATATAGATTTTATAATTATAGAGTAAAACAATGACATATGTAAATACCAATCCAAATTATTTACAAGATACTAAAATAAACTGATAATGTATTTCATATCATATAATTTTGATTCTCCTTTAAGGAAAATATAAAAAAGAGTAAAGATACACTATATTTGAAAAAAGATAATAATTTGAATTTATAAACCACTGTCTTCGTACTGTTTTAAGAACCAGAAAATGCTGAAGATATTTTTGCTGTCTAACTTATGTGCATTATCCTCAGTGTTCCTTGGTTACTGCCCCAAACCTATTTGTCTCTGAACAGAAGATTCATGACGCTTAAAATGTAACAAATAAAATAATGAATTCTCAGTCTAAAAGTGAGTGGGTAATCATTTATCACTGTCCAATTTGAAGAAGAAAAAAATAAATACAGTTTTGACCATTTTGCTTCATTGTTTCTATAACTGCCTAATGTGATTTAAAACCATAAAAATACTTTTGTCTATGTATTGTAACAAATTAGTGAATTGGAGTAAATAAGATATTCATTGAACTTAGAGTCTTCTACTCAAAACTGATCACTCTTGACAGACTTTCGAGGTTGTTTTATAGGCATATTTTGTCAGTAACCTTCATTCTTCATAAATATAGACTGCAAGAAAGAAGCACTTTATGATAACCAGTTTGGAATTTCGATTTGTTCAATTTGTTTATATTTCGTTAAAGAAATGCATTGACTATCATTATTATCTTACATATTTTAGTAATTACACAATTTTAGGAGAATTGGGCCAAACTATTCACATTTTGGCATATTTACTCTTTCTGTAAAGTTGTCTAGATAAAGCACCTGACACAATAGGGAAGAGTCAATTGTATTAGTTTCATTATATCTTTGCTATGGGGTTTCAGAGAGTTTCAAGTAGATAATTGAGCATCTAGGAAGACGAGTGCTTAGAAAACTTAGAGTTTGACTAGAAAACAATGGACTAAGCTAAAATTTCATCAAAGGAGTGGGAAGTTATTGATATTGAAAAGAAAAAGCCAAACACTTGTGGAATATTCAATAGAAAAACATACCTTAAGGGCTTTGTATAAATCAGTACCGTGCCACTCTGTTAGTTCAGAAGTACAGAAATGCAAATTGGTTTCGATGACTTTTCAGAGCAAAGGATACTCTCAATGGAGGGAGGGGCTACTTGATTGGACCATCTTGGGAGACAATTCCTCAGGGTTTCCTTTCCTGCCATTAGTGGCAAGGTGACCAGAGATAATTCTATCCATTTATCACGTGGACCTAAATGTAACTACCACAGTGTCAAACCTTAGCACTGTCCACATTATGGTGTTTTTGTACTCATACAGAATCCTGCACTTCCAATTTCATTGAGCTTTCTAATGAGAACTCAAAAGAAAATTTTGTAGACCAGAAAGTATGTGGAAGGATTAATATCCTAGTGAAATACACCCAGAGTCCAGATATGAAGCTAGAGAATTTATTTTTTTTCCCTTCTGGCCTTTGGTCTTAATTTGGTACACACTCCCTTATTGTTTCCCTGTTTTACATACATAGTGGGAAACATTTACTTCAACTACACTACCTAGGAAGCATTTTTTTTTTTTAAACTGGAACTTGAAGATTTGGAAAATTCTTAGTCTATTTTTGTGTTAAATAACAAGACTATTTGCTGGAAGTCATAATAAGTTTAGTGGCTGAACAACTCAAACAGATCATGTGTAATGTACAACTCATGGACACAATCAAAAACCTCGGGGGTTGGGGGCGCCCCAGGATCATATGTGTGAGTACATATACAAAAACACTTCAAGTTAAAACACAGTGGTCTGAGCAAACCTAACAGAATAAGGAAAAGCTGGTAGAGTGCTGGGAATTCCACCGCACAAAAACAGAGTTGATTTCCCAGGAATGTGCACTGTTACTCAAGGAATTGGAGAGGTGACAGTGAAAGTAAAAAAAAAAAAATCATTTGAGGTACTGTTACTCCCATAAAACTCTTGAGCCATCATTACTTTCTCTTCCATTTTGAAGCGTGCAATCACTTACTCTGCTTATGAAGCCCAGGCGAATCACACCTATTCGCTCGTGGGTAGGAACCCTTCTCAAGAGGCTACAAGAACAGGATCTTTCTCAAGAGCTGAAAAGGTAATGGCCCTTGTAGAACCATGGGCGTGGCTCTGTCATGATGCAATGAACAATGGTAAAGCCTTAAATTCTTTTGGACCTTGCTTTGCTAGGTTGTAGAATTGCTTGAGATTCTTCACCCCATTTCTTCTATCCAGTCATTCACTTTAGCAGAATGTCTCTTCAGTGCTTTCTCACTCCTGGACTCCTTTACAGAGTAAAATCTGTGGGGCTTTGCAGTAGTGCCATATTCCTTGTATAGATAATTTTTTTAGATTGTGCCACTATCTTATTGGAAAGTGGTTAGCCTTTATAGTTGATGCTGAAATAAGATTTTTCCGGGCTTTTTTTGCCAGTAGAAAACACAAATTTGAAGGTCAAGAAGAAACATTTTGCATTCTAAAATTGTGTCCTGTGGTGTTAATAAGTGGAAGCTCCAACCCCTCCTGTAACTCTGCTGAGGAGAGGGTATTTATGGAGCAGATAAGAATAAAGAGGTGGGAAGCATGGAGGCTAAAAGGGATACGGTGGAAGGCTCCAGATGAAAAGTCGTGCGAACCCATACAGGTAGGAGGAACTTGCAAAGCAGGGATAGAAGCTTCATCAGACCCAAAACATGCTGACACTCTCGGGGAAGATTTCTAGCTTCCAAATCTGCGTGGAAATACACTGATTTTGTTTCATGAGGAGTCAATGGTAGATCTTCGGTGCCATACTGCAAACCCACATAAAACTTTTAAGCCCTATCAAGTAGTATTTTTTGCGATTGTATTATTGGAACTGTGATTTGAAAAGATTTTTATCTTTAGGAAAGTAGGTTAAGCCTCCTCAACTATCAAATGATTTATAGGATGATCATAAAGAAAAATAACATAAAATTCACAAGGTGGTATTCTAATGAATATAAAAGAGCATAAAGTTAATGAGCTGCATTCAGCAGACATAGAATTAGGTAAGCCATTAATTTAATGAGAGATGTTAGTTCATAACTACCTACTTAGCTTATTTCCCAAGATTAAAGTGAAATTAGTATGTATGTGTTCTCATTTCATTTATGTAATAATGGTGAATCCTGAATATTTATTTGTCAGCTCACTGGTATGATTATTTGTAAAAGCTCAGAAAACATCAGAAGCAAAATGTTGCAACTTTAAAAATAAGATAGCCTAAATAATAAATGATATTCTAGATGAAATATTATTCTTGAATCATTTTTCAAACTTAAAATATATCCAATGTTTGTATTGGAATCAAATCAGAAAATTTTGGCATTCATTGTTTTTTTCCTCATTTCTCTATGCATACCAGGTGGCAAAAATAAAGTACAGATAACGTGATTAAAAACTTGTAAACATGAAATTAATAAAATGTTGTATGTACTACTTTTTTGGCTCTTAGATCGTTCTCCTAATAAAAATATGAGAAGGTAGGAATAGTTTCAGTTTTTCAGTGTAACTAGTTTATTATAACAATATGTTAATCCTCAAACACATCAAGTTATTTGTTTCCATCAAATAATTTATTAATATTCCATTACCCTAAGATGATGTTACTATTCCATTAATACTGACAAAATATTTAGAATACTGCAGTTAATATTGATATCTGATTTGTTTTGGGTCTCTTACCCTTGGCTAATTGTTGGCCAAAACAAAAATTACATGATCCACAGTACAATTGATTTTTTGGTAATTATTTGTCATTCAAATACTGATGTAGAAAAACAGGAATGAGAACAAGAAAAAATGACACATCCAGGAGAACACAATAGCTAGCAATGGAACCCAGAGGAAAGGATGTTGAATTGCCTCACAAAGGACTCAGTACAAAAATTTAAGTTAACTAAAACAGACATGAGATAAAACAGACAATTAAACTAACTTAAAAAATAAAGAGATTGAAAAATGGCGGGGTGTGGGGAGATATGAACTTATTCCCCTCCCACTGCAATCTTTAAAGAAAGACAGATATGAAGTTTTTGAATGAAAATAGGGCTACCTTGAGTCGATAGTGATCAGTGAAATGGACCAACCACAAAAGACACACTAGGGACAGAGGATGACAGCAATGGTGAGATGGGAAAGGGGTGAAACTCTGAAAAAGGGATGGGCACAGATGCTCACCGATTCCCCAAACCCCAGGTCTCTAATGTATTATAGAATTTGAAATACATGTATTTACAAAAAACACTGTATATAAAAATGCAGAAATAAATGTATAATTGATTATCTGAAAGTATATTTTGCAGCATATTTTAATAAAGTTCTTATATCGAGGAAAAAAATAAATAAGAAGCTGTAAATAAAGAATAAGTGATAGAGAAATTCTCCAGAGAAAGAAATAATTTAAAAATTGAAAATCACTGAGTTGAAGAAAAGAATTATGAAATAAAAGGAGAAGAAAACTCAGCAGCAGATTAGACAGATCAGATCGAGAGGAGGAGCGTGCTCAGCTTACAGGTGGACCGTATGAAAAAAAATATTACATACACAATAACGAGCAAATAGCAAAGAAAAGGTATGTGAAAAAAATTTGTATTATGGAGGATCTGGAATAAAACAGAGGTGAATCTCTATTTAATAAAATAGCTAAATTTTACAGATCTCAAGAAAGATACAGTTCCAGTTATTTGAAAATACTACCAATAAATTTAATAAGTTTTCTTTAGATCATATCCTATGACTATTTTCAAAAAATCTGAGGCAGATTTCTAAACACAGTAAAGAAGTGCATCTACGCAAATATAAGAGAATTTGTTTTAGCCTAACAGCAGAAACTGCATAGGCCAGGCGAGACATTATGATACTTTCAAAGTTCTCATAAAACACTGCGCTCAGGGAAGATATTCTTCAGAAATGGTCAAGAAATAAAACCATTTAACACATACACTCTTCAGGAAATTCCTATCCACCATCCTAACCTTTCAGCAAATGTATCAGAGAGACTGTCATCTAGAAGTGAAAAAGGAGTAATTCCTTTAATGAAATCAAAGAATAATATAACATTTATTAGTGAAATACGCTTTACAAAAGAGGAGGATATAGCCTCGTCTTATCAGTGTTGTGAACTACAGGACCACAAGGAAAAGGAAGAGAAAAATAAAGGTAAAAAATACGAATAAGACACAACAATGAACAACTTTTACCAACAAATTTAAAAACCGAAGAAAACGGACACATGTCAATTTTCACAATTGAACCGTGGACATAAAAATCTGAATGCAAAAATAAAAATTAACAAGAATGAATCAGTAATAAAAGATTTTCTCAATGAGAAATAGCCCACAAGCAGATGACTTTGTTGCTGGATATTAGCATGAACTATTCCCAGTTACACTGAAATTGCTCAAAAAACTGAAAAGGAAAAGAATTTTTCCGAACTGTTTATACAAAGCCAGCCTTACATCGATGGTAGTAAAACTACGAAAGAAATAGCAACATAAAAAAAGAGCAGCAAACAACCAATATCACTGATAAATATAGATGCAAATCCTCTAAACAAAATTCTAGCCAGTAAATTCAATGCAGACATTACACAATGCATCCGCACAGGGCTTATCTCATGGATGCAAGGATATTACAAAACACACCAGTAATGAACAGAACACATCACATAAGCAGAATAAAGGCAAGAATCACACAATTGCTACAGTAGATGAAAAATAAAATTTTATAAATTTAAGCATTGATCCATGATACTCTCCCTTACGAATTAAGTATAGTAAGACTACCAAATCACAGTACTGGCAAGACATCTCAATATATGAACTCAAAACACACTACAAATCCATAATAATGATTAAAAAAAAGTACAGCAGCCAGCCCTGTGGTACAAGCCTGTGATTTCAGCATTCTGGCAGTCTGAGGTAGGAAGATTGTAACTTTGAACCTTTCCTGGGAAACATAGTAAATTAACAAGATCCTGTTGTAAAATTAAAAATAAAAAACGGACTGAAGATGTAGTTCATTGCAAATGCCCTTGGCTCAAACTCTGGAGCCACACAAAAGAAGGTGCACTGATTCATTAAAGCCAGTAGAGACAACAGGGGACTAGCATTACAAATATGAACAACAATGAAAACAACAACAGCAACAACAATAGAAACAACAACAGCAACAACAACAACAAAACCTCATGCATTTATAACAAAGTAATCTTCAACAAAGGCATCAGAAAAGCAACAGTTCTTCAACAATTGGTGCTGATAAATTCAATATCCATAAAGAAAACAATAAAATTAGACCCTTATTTCATTCTCTCAACACATATCAACTCAAAATAGATCATTACTTAAGTGTAACAAATCATGGGACTATTAGACTAGACAATAGGAGAAACACTGACAGACATCAACGTGAGAAATTGTTTTTGGATAAAAATCCACACGTTCAGGAAAGCAATACAAAAAATAGAGAAATGAGATTATGTCAAACTAAAAAGCTTCTTAAAAAAAAACATTCCACAGATGGAAAACACAATCTGCATAATGATAAAAGAGCATTTGAAAACTATTCATGTGACAATGAATAAATAATCAGAATATCTAAAAGCTCAAATAATTTGCTTAAAAATTGACAAATGTTGTGAATATACATTTCTTACAATTATATGTGTAAATCACACAGATGAAATGCTCAAAGTCACTAATCATAAAGAAAGAAAAATCAAAACAGGATATCCTGTTAGACACATGATAATTTCACAAACCTATCTTTTCATTAGTTGGGACTAGGCAACAGTACTCACTACATTTTTTATCATATCCAATAATAACAGAAGGGAAATTTTCTGAACTGCACTGCTTCAGAAAGTGGCCAAAGAACAGAAGGCTACGTATGCTCAAAGCAAAGAGTACTGCTTTGATGGGATTAAAGGCAATGCCTTTTCCTGCAATAATAATTAAAATCCCTGTATAAAAAGAATGCCTGTGAAATGGAAGCTCCACAGGGTGAACTTGGCAGAGAACATAATCTGTAATCTTGAATATATCTCAATAGAAACTGTAAAAATTGAGGAATAAAGAGAAAAGTACTGATAAAACATAAAAAGAAAATAAGAATCTCTAATAACTGTGCTAAACTATAAAATCCACATATCCATAACTGAATATAAGAACTGAAAAGTAGAAATGAACACAAAACAATGTTTAGAGTAATAATGACGGGGAGCTTCTCTAAATTAATCTCATATACCAAATCACAAATTCAAAAAGTTAAGAAATTGCAAAACAAGGCAAATTCAAAAAAAAGAAAATGATCTTCTACCCATCGTACTAATCTCTCTTTCTCCCCAACGTCTAAATCTTCTCAGTGACTCCAAGGTATGGGATCCCCGGAAGAACTCTTCAGGGATAGATCTACCTCATGCTCTTGTCCTGGTATCCTAGCAACTGCGAAAAACAGCAAGCCACCCTTCCGTCTCATTCTCCCTTTTTTTCCATTTTTTGTTTTTCCCTGCCAACGCAGAGAGTAACACAGAGCCTAGCAATTCGTATCCTGTCCCCATTGTACTTACTCTCTTATGCACCTCAGTTCCTTCTGGGAATACAGATGAGCCTCAGCTGCAAATCTTATAACCCAAAATAATCACCCCACAACTAACAGTACAGCCTGCTTATGATGGCCCCATCCCATACATGCTACTCCCAGAGACTGTAGAACCTTTTCAACTGACCAGCTATTTAAGGGGTACCCTCATGCTCACAAAGACATTCTCCATTCATCAAGGAGACATGTCACCCCATAGCAAGAAAAGAAAGATGGACATGGAGATGACCCCCACAGGCAGTCTATTCACATACACTTTGGCCTTGGTTGTGTGTTCTATCATCCAGCTCAGGGGGCAGGCAACCCTGAGAAAAGGGGAAAGTAGTCATACCTTGACTCGCCATGTGGACACTACACCCATCCATGGATCAACTTCATTTGTGTTTTTCAGGATTATTGCAAGCCATGCAGACATTCCTCCTCAACTCATCTAGTTCTGTGGATCCCGGTTCCGGTGCCGTGTGTCACATTAAACTTCCCTGAGGACATGTGGGCAAATGCTTAATATCTTGAATCAATAGGGCACAAATAAAAGATCAAAATGATTACATCAAAATACAACTCTGTGAACCCAAGAATTTACTGAGGTAACTTACAGGAGTACAGCCAAGGGTTATTTGCAGGAGCATATATGACTCAAGGGCATCTATGCTACCAAATATTCCATCCCAACATAGTTGACAATTCATTGGAGCTGCAGACTGCTGCTGTATCCTAGAACTTTGTGGTCCTTACAAGTCTCAGGAGCTTCCTAAGACCTGTGCACCCGGGCTCCATCCACGTTCTTCCCTGGGACCTGCCTTGCTAAGAATGCACTCCACACCAAAACATGGAAGCCAATGTGCAACATAGCAAGAGCCAAGAAGACATGACAGCCACATTGGAAGTGTCAAGGAGAGAATGCAAGCAACTACATGTGCCATGATGAGGATGTCATCCTCCAAGAGTAGTGGAACAAAGTGAGGAGAAATATGGAGAGCCAATGAATAAGGCAAAAGAAATTCTCCTGCTTAAAAAATAAAAAAGCACTGTAACAGAATGCCTTTGTAAAGAATGCCTTTGACGGATGCACTACTGGATGGAAATTAGCTGAGAGAATAATTTGTCAACGTGAATATACCTTACTAGAAACTCCAAAAAATGAAGCAGTAAAGAAAAGAAAAAGCAGAATATCAAAGAACTGTGACAAATATCCAATAAATATGGTAAACTTCAAAATCTACAGAATTTTCAATATCTGGAAATTAAAAACCAGAAAGCAACCAACACAAAAAAGTATCTGAAATGACAATAATGTTTGAAAATTTCCCCAACTTAATCTCACATGCCAAATCACAAACCCAAAAGCTCAAAACTCCCAAAAAGATAAGTATGAAAAATTTACTGTTGGACGTATTATAGTAAAACTTACAAAAATTTAAAATATTGAATGAAGCCAGAGGGAGATTATATTAAATATAAATGGTTAAAATTAGAAATTAGAACCAGCACATCATCATAAATCAAATAGATAATGGAAGAGTGAAGAATCTGATGTTTAGAAAGGAAATTAAAATGGTATTATGCAAAATTTTTTTTCTTAAAATGAAGGAAAAAAGTCTAATAATAAAATCTTTTTCCCTTGTGGAAAATATTTTTAAAATTCCTTATAAAGGAGGAACATGAGATAAATGATCTCAAATCTATATAAAGACTATTATAGCAAAAAAGAAGTGGAGACAAAAGAATTTTATTCTTATAACACCTAACAGATAACTGTTGTTTAAAATAGCAATATTATCAACATATTCAGTTGTATTAAAATGTTTCTTTATTTGGTACTTTCTCTCTTTTTCCCATTTTATTTTATTGTACATATGATAAAAGTTTTTGCCTTCCACAGTTCTTGAATAAACTATTTCTTTCAATATTTTTCTTTATTTTTCAGTTTCTAAGATTTCTGTCAAGCTCAAGTATAGATTAATGATGTCTCTCCACCACATTCCATGTATTAATAACTCGACTAAAGACTTTATTCCTATTACAATGTATATATACGTACATACAGAGGCATGCATATATGTTGATGTAATTAAGGAGCACAATGATACAGTGGCATCCCAAAGACATAGTGGATAGGAAGAATCAGTATGTTCAAGATAACAACTCTGCTAAACTCAATATATAGACACAATAAATTAAAAATTATAGTAAGATGTTTATTGATATTGAAAATAGAAAACTTTTATGGATATCCAGAAGATCTAGAATAACCAACAATAAATGGAAAAAAGTAAGTCAAAGGGACAACATTATGCAATTGTGCAACTTTGAAGTTAAAAAGAAATATTTAAAAAGTTTCCATAAATTTACCTCAGACAGGAGACTAATAGCTAGAATATACAATGAAATGAAGAAAAGCAGACTCTTCAATATCAAAGACCTGATTAAAAAATAGGCAACTGAAAGGAATAGGCAGTTTTCAGGTGTAAAGGCTCAAGTGGCCAGAAAAGACATGAAAAAAAAAAGTTCAACATCTTCAGCCATCAGAAAAATGCTAATCAAACCATTGCTAAGATATTATCTTACCACAACAAGAATGGAATATATCAAAAACTCAAACAGCAATGAATCCTGGTGAGGTTGTGGGGGAAAAGCAACTCTTTCACACTGCTGGTGGGACTATAAGCTGGTACAACAATTTGGAGTACAATATAGAAATACGGCAATAGGCTAGAAAATAAATATTCTGTTAGATCCAGCAATACCTCTTCTGGGTATCTTTCCCAAAGATTTTAAAGCTACATATATATATATATATATATATATATATATATATATATATATATATATATATATGATAGCAATACACTTATGCCCATGTTTACAGAAGCACAACTAACGATAGCTAAAATGTAGAAGATGGTGAGATACACATCAACAGACGAATGGATACAAAAAGGCAGTATATGTGTACAATGGAGTCCTACTCTTTCATAAAAACAGAGAGATTTGAGGACTTTGTAGGCCAATGGACCCAACTTGAGGTCATCATGCTCAGTGAAGTAAGTCGATTGCACAATGTTAAATACCTCATTCGCCTATCCTCGTGGCTTTCAAAATAATCTTAATGAAAGGAATACATTTTTGTCAATATTCACCTTGGTGTGGAAGGAATTTATGATACAACCTTTGGTGATTTTTCCAATGGTTATTTTTCTAAGATACAAGTGTCTACTGGGACATTATAACAGCAGTAAGCATAAGAAAATGCAAAAATGCATAATTAAGGAAAAAGCTGAGAGCTGTCTTTCTTCGAGATTTGCACAGCTGGTTCCTGGAGCCGCAGGAGACCTCTGGCATCCATCTGAAGCTGATTTCAATCAACAGAGATTGCCCAGTCTGGACCGTTAAATGCGAACGCTGATTTCAGAGAAATGAAACATGATGGATGTAGAAATCAGCGAAGGGAAGCTAACGAACAACAGGAAGAAATCACGGGTCCCCAAGTAAATAAACTCATTTCTGTTCTCTAATTACCTATTTTTGTTTTTGAGTTCAGCAGTTTTGTTGATTGTCCTTTCCTACTTTAAAGTGTCTGAGTCTGGAGCATCTGAAGCACAGTGAGTCCTGAGAACTGTGAAGCGTGAGAAACTGACCCTCATAGCTTTCTCCGAGTTCATGAATGCCGGAGATCCCCACAAAAGGAAAAGAAGACTGAGCAGGAAAGCCGAAGTGTCTCAGGACCACAGGTGAATGCAAGATGGGACTGCGGAAGGCTTAATGACTTGGGGAGTCATACAAATTGTTCGTTTTAGCACAGTTATAATGTTCCTCATATTTGAGACTCTGAGAGTCCTACCTATAAGACTATCAAATATCTTTCTTTAAGATGTTTTGCTTTCTTCGAACAAAAGGACGTAACTATTTAAATGACACTGTAGTCTATCACCTTTTTATTAGCAATTGATAACAGGAAAGGAAAATTTTATGAAAACAGAAGACATTAGATCTTCTCAGGAAGATGTCCTGAGAGATCATATGTATAGAATAGTTTAACTTCTACAATATATTTATAACAGTTCCGAAAGAGCTCAAAACAGTAAAGGGAAAGGAGAGTTGGGAACAAAAAGGCAGGTGGTAAGGGAAGAAACATAGAGTTTTTAGAGAGACAACTTTAAAATGAAATATTTGTATTTCCACTAAGGAGGACATTATATTTTAATATGTAAAATAGGTAGAAAGCATCTGCCTATGCTTGTCCTTTTCTCTCCTTTCATCAGAGTACATACGTGCCATTTCACAACTTATGGGCTCATTTCTCTGTGTTTCAGGTTTTTATATCTTTTGGATACTTCCTTCAGTTAATGAGAAGAGACAATATTTTTTATTTCCCATGGCAATAAGCAGTTCTTAATACCATGATTACACTTTTTGGATCTATAAATCCTTAGCTTCGGATTCTTTACTTATATAATATGGGGCATTTGTATGTAACTAAGGCCATAACTTTAATTTTTATGCAACATAATTAGAACACAATCTCAATTTTCAGTTATGGTTTAAGGAATCATAAAAATCTTAAACAGCATATGGTAAAGGCAGATTTTTTAAAAAATATATATTTTTGAATTTACATTGAGCATTGAAATACAAATTCAAAGGCTGCTATTGGATGAAACCCCTAGAGGAGTGAACTCAGCTAAATATCTGTACAAGTTTTCTTTTTTTCCAGAGCTTAGTTACTATTCTCCTTTGTAAGCCATCAGAGAGTTTTAAATACTGTTTTGTTTGGAATATTCTTAGACTATCAATACTCCTTTTAGACATCTTGATATGAAATTAAAATGGAATTTTCACTCCTTTTCATTTGTCCAATATAACAGCCATGTATGTGAAGAAAGTGAGATGGTTGATGATTGGTTTTGGCTGCTGTGTAGGAAATTACATGGTGGAAATACTGACCAAAGTACATAAACCTGACCTCTCAACATTGCCTTATCAATGGAGTTCAAACCCAGGGACTTGCACATTCCAATCACGTGCTCTACAACTTACTGATATTCTCTGCGCCTTAAGTCTCCTTAAAGCATCAGATTTAGGTACAATGTTCTTATACTCCAAGACAGAAGGAAAAGGTAGAAACAGGGTTGGCCTCTCAAAGCCAGCTTTAAAATTTATTCAGTTTTTATGTAGCATTAGGCTCACACCTCAACTCAGGCAAAGGAGAAATCAGCTACCATAACATTCTCTATTAAGTGTCTGTCAGAGGCAAATACTTCCCTCCATTTTCTGGGGAAGAGGTTGAGCTCTACCCATTCGAATCCCTGAGATGTTTGGCTGTAAAGTCCAACATTTTAGACAGGCCTGAGCCTGTAAAGCCAGAACTCTGGAAAGTTGATCAAGTCTAAGCTGGGAAATTTAACAATTTAGTAGGATCTTTTCTGGAAACAAAGCAAACAAATAACTAAAGGTGGCTGAGGTATTACTTAGTGCTAAGGCCCAGGTTTTAATCCCTAACTGAAATATGAAATTTCCCAGAATTATGAGTGACCTCTGAGTTTCAAACTATTGGCACCCCATTTCAACTGTAAGTTTCTTAGAAATTTTCTCAGTGGACACATACTCATTTTGATGAAAGAACTACATTGATGATTTTCAGAGAAAGATGTTTGGAAAGAAAGTGCTATCCTGGCCAAATATCAAGTTTAGAATTACAGAAGAAGCAGAAGAAAATAATATTTATCAGCAGAGCCAATATAATCTATCCGGAACATTTGAGCAGGGGTCAATTATACCTGGTCAGTCCTAATTATTTTTGCTCTTGCTAGAGGAACAGTTGGAAATTTGCTCTCAGGTGGTTGTGCGTCCTCTATTGCTTGCTGTTAGAAGTGCATAACCGCAAAAGAGTTGTTAGTGGCAAGTGACCAAAATGGATTTAATAAGAGAATATCGTATAAACAGCCATGGATACCTTACAATTCGTTCCTAGTTTTTAAGCATATGTGTCTTGAAAGCACAATATATCAAATACAGGTGTCACTTGGGCACTTTTCAAAATCAGGGAGCAATTGCTCTATTGATCAGAAAGGTGAAAACAGTACTTTTTGTGAGCCTAAGTGAGAAATGTGATATTTATTTAACATGTTAAGGATAATTTTTCACTTTTTCTTTGGTGTTTCAGGTGTCCTCCATTAGAAATTGTTTCCTGATTTCTATTTTAATTAGCACAAAGACAAAAAACATTGCTTTTATTTTTTGCTGAAATATGGCACTGACCAGTATTATGCACAGATTAAGTTCTTCAGAGAATAAAGGTATGATTTAGATAGTACTAAGCAGAAAGAAAAAGCACCAGGTCTTCATGATGACAGAAAATGCTGACTCATCAATCTTGGGTAAGCTGCACATATCTTACAGTGCTATCTGCTTTGATTTATCTTAAAGTCTTCAAGATTACCCAGATATAGAAGTATAGCAGTCTTCATAATTTAAGAGATATGAACCAAATCTTTGAGGCTGTGCAATGTTCGTGCACTGTAGGAGGTGAGAACTTGGTAGCGATGTCCAATGAGGTTCAAAGACAATCTTTCTTCAGTGTCACTGCCAGAGGACTCAGTATCCAATTCTAGATTGTTATTGTCTGGTGTTATCGAGTGGGGAAGGTTACATAAAGGTTCTTCTGAAACACATATACACTCACACTAACACACACACACACAATCTGTAGAATATACTGAAATTTTATAAATCAATCTAATAAAAATCAGTTCCTTCATTTAAGTAGATTTCTCCAAGTATGCTTCCTAGAGAAAATGCACTACCTAGCTTCCTACTTACTGTTATAACATTAGCTTTCCTGCAGGAGGAAGGAAGTTTCTGCTAACCAAAACTATTAGAAGTACACAAATTAGAATAAAATATTCTAGAGAAGGTGACAAATCATCTGTAAATGTTGAATAAACCACCAGACAATATTAATAATAATCCAATAATGTAACTTCTAAATTAACATGAGATGTCACTAGTACTCACACTATGTTTGCACAACTACAGTCCTCATTGTCATCTGCCTAAAATGACAATGCGGTGGTGTTTAGTAAGCTGCAGTCGTTTATGTGGATAATTTTTAAAAGACAAAAAAATGTCATGTTGCTCTTCTTACTGGATTCTGCTAAATTTGACTAAATTCAGTAAAATTTTTATAGCATGGAGAACTCAAAAAAAAAAAAAAACCTCACATTAGCTAAATCCACTAAAGATACAAACTTTACTGAACTGGCTGCTACTGTGACGCCCCTTTAGCTACTTTAGCTCTTGGCTACTGTCTAACTGCAGGCATTAAACTGATATTATTTTAGTTCCTACAAGAAATATTCCTGGTGTTTTATTAACTCAAAATGAATGTTCCATGGTCTTTCTAAATATCCTATGCAAAATATTCTGCAAAATTGTGTAATAAATCAATTTTGCAAAAAAAGACCTTAAAATTAATAGCATTACCTAAAATATTTTTAGCAATTCGAGATTTTTTAAGCAAATAAAAATGAGCAACAATTTAACAAATGTAGCTCGTTAAAGATGGTTAAAAATAGCAGAATTGACTTGACCAGGATGATGTCATCTTTAATTGTGTTTTTAGTTTGCTTCATAAACTTTTCACTTGCTTTGTTAAAGGAAACTTTTACATAATCAATTTTGATTACTTTACTCTGTCATATGCCTCCAAACATCTATTTAGAGCACACGTGATTATTTTCATTGAGATTTTAGTCGCTTACTTTGTAATATGCTTCATAAGACTATTAAGAAAATCTGCTCAAATTTAAATTTCCAACTTGGGCCAATGTGCTTATAAGCTCCTTCTCCTTATGTTACGTTATTTATTTTCCAACAGAAACACATAATCTAGATTCATAATCTTCATGCAGAGTCCTAGATGGCACACCAAAAAAATAGACGCCTATGCCTTTAAAATGTCATAAGGCCATTAGCGAAATTACCAGAAATAAAATTTTGAAAACCAAATATTAAATATTATTTCCCAAGGTGCTTCTCTAGATCCACTCCACCGAGTGACCAAGTACATTCCAAAACTGAACCCAGTTCAGATTCTGTCTAATCCAATGAGAACACTAAAGCCTCTTAAACTAATTTGGTAGGTCAGGGAAAAATACATACAAGGAGGAAGATGAAAGGAAAGGAGAAAGCGGTTTTCTCTGATACACTTAAAATTGCTCATAACAAAAACATTTTTGTTGAAGCTTGGAATCCAGCAGAGAATATCACTCAGGGATTCAGCTGAGAAATTACTAGTCTCAAAGAATTATATATATATCATAGTTGCTGCTTCTGAGGTTCACTGGAAAATCTACTTCTGATCACACTGACTATATGACTATACCACTCTTTAAAAAAAAAAAAAAAACAATCTAAGACCAGATAAATTTAACAGAGGTAACATCAATTTTAAAAAAGTACAAAATTGTTGGGCCACCTAGCATTACATACAGCAAAATTTTCACAATATATTCAACTGAGACGTATTTGCATCTAGAACATATCACTGAATTAATTATTTGGGCATAATTACAGCTACTTTGGGTTGTTTAGATCTGGCTGAGGGCTCGTCTGCTATGTTTGACTGAGGCTCAGTTTCTTTGTTATCTTTTGGGTCAGATTTCTCATCTCTGGAAACAAATGCAAAACACATTCACCTTCAAGGAGGAAAGGAGTGTTTGGCTCAAGACTTGAGAGCGTGCACTAGCAGAAGCATCACAGAGGACGGGCGCAGAGTAACGCAACTGCTTACTTCTCCATGGCAAGAAGGCAAAGCAGAAGGACAGTGCCAGCAAGGCAGAGGCTGGAAACTAGAGAAAGACTCCATGGTCATGGTCCCATGCCGCACTCAGACACCGCTAGAAGTGAGGATTACTAATATGTTAGGTAACTCTCAATCTGGTTAAATTAATAATCAGGATTAACAGCCATAATAAACAACATATACACTTAGGTTAAAACTTGATTGAACCTTAAACTAAGTTGTGGATTACATGGATGTCACTTTGAGCTAAATTGTGTAACTCAAACAGGGAGGACATTTCAATTATCAGTTGCTCTATTTGGAAGCAGAGCTCAGTTTGCTTCCACACATGTATAGAACAAAGGTAGTATGGAATTTGGAGAAGTGTAGTGGCAAAGCTTTGCAAAGATCACCAAAATGTAGGAAAAAGCAGTGTCGGATGACTAGATATAGACCAAGAGTAATTCATAAAGCCAGGAGAAAACACAAGTACCATTTCTTATTAATTATTAGTTACATTCAGGCTATGATGATGGTGGTTCATTCCAGGTGCAACTAAATATTTCAGATGGTACCTACCTTTCTAAATGCTTACAAAATTCCATGTTTCCATTTTAAATCATTTTTAGTGTGATTATTTAAACTTTAGACACAGTGATTAGTAAGATACAATATTTCTCAAAAATAATAATCACTGGCTCCAAAACTCTCTTTTTTATAGTCTTTATGAATTGACACAGTGCCCTAAGATACTTCTTCCAGAAATATTCAGCTGCTTGAAATAATCAACAGGGTTAGCCTCAAATTTATTTCAGAATCTAAAATGAAAAAATATTAGATCTTAAGTAAAACAATATACGACAACATGAGTTTTGAGTAGGTACAGAATTACGATGCAAGTCCAAAGGTTATTTAGATTTGGCATCCAATTCTCTAATAAAATGATGAGTGATAGGTAAAGTCAGGCTAGGGAAGCAAATTCTGAGTCCCTACTTGCCATGACAATTGGACTGGTTTGCTTTCACTGGCAAATCAAGAACAGCACTGTAATAGCTCAAAACCGAAGGGCTACATTTCTGTATATAATATTTCAATGGCAAATCTTCTGGCATCATTTATGTGATCCCTCAGGGCTACAAGATGACCAAGAAACTAGCAGAAGATTTTAAATTATCATCACCGGTCACAGTCTAAAAACAAAACAATAAAGTCGTCAACAACACACACCGCTGCATGTTAACTTTATAGCATGGCTAGTAAAAATAAATCAAAAGTGTCCATTGAGGTTTTCAATATCCAGAAATTTCTTGTGTGAATAAACATGTAGTTTTGCCCTATTGGTGGATGTTATTTGGTTTTTGAGAATATTGATGTGCACATTGTTAAAGATTTAGCTTATATAAGCTTTCAGATGTGAAAGCCCAGTCACATCGGATTTCAGGGTGAAATGTGTTAGGAAAATAAGCGGCAGTGAAGGAAGCGTTGGAGCTAGAAGCTTGACCCTCTGGCCACGAAGGTGAAGTGAAAATAAAATGGAGTCATAAAGCATGATAATGTCAATTAATAAAGAAAAGATTCAGATCATATATAAATTATTATACATTATGTGTTATGCATTACTGTAATAACGTGCAACATTACGTGTTACATATTACATGCTACATGTTGCACATTACATATTACATGCATCGCTCTCCCAGCGTGCTGGGACTGTACGTCTGCACCCCCAAGCTCTTTACTATATCTTGTCAAATGCTTTCACTTTACCTTAGGGCAAAGGTGAAATGACTTTTGGGGGTTTTTGTGGAACTCAAAAAGTAAATAAGCAGATTATAAGAAGGGAACACTTGCAATTTCTTCAGGTATTTTTCAGCAATTACTCTTTGTCTCCGGTGTGCGTTTGCAACACATTGGAACCCCATTCGGCCTCACCATGCATACCACGTGGTGGTCACTTCCGACTCCTCCCCCTCCCTGTCCTCTCCTCCCTACTGTTCTCACACGGTCTGCCTCTCTGCATGCTATCATCTCTGTTCTAATTTGCTCTTTATTTATATTCCGGGTTTCTCCTATATGAGAAATTGTCGAATATTTAACTTGTTGCATCTGATTTATTTTAATGAGGACATCCATTTTTCCACTGAATATCTATTATATACACAAAATCTATTTGATACAATATTTTTTCCGGATGTCAAGGATTGTTTATTCCTAGGCTATATCAAGAATATTGCTCTGCTGTGTGAAAGTATGCTTTTGTCTGGTGTTCTATTATTTTAAAATGTCAATAATAAAGAAAAGAATATCCTAAAGAAAAACATATTCAAAATAAGAGTAAATATAAAGATAGATAAAGATATTGTGGGTAATGGAATCTTCTCAATAATCAAATGGTACATTTTCAATAATATATTCTACAATAATTATGTATATTCTCATTATGAATAATTATAATCCTATTACTATGTATCCTATCATTAGTCAGCCAAAGCATAATAAAAAGATGTATTTGCCTAACATATGCAAAATATATGCAACTATATTGGAAAGTTGTCATTGAGAAATGATAAAACCAAACTAACTCTAGATTGTTTTCATGACAATATTTTGACATTGGAAAAACGATAGAGCTAGTAGGTAAATGAGGCCAATATATCATTTTTTAGTGAAAAAATTTTGGCAAAGAAACTGATTAATAAAGATACATCTATTTTATATACCAGTATGTGAGAATATACTTGTGGTGGTGGCTGCAGTAGGGGTTATCTGGTAGTTTAATCTACATTCCGCATAGTTAACAATATTCTCCACATGCCAAAAACATTTGGATGCATATTTTGAGAAAAAAAATCAATTTGTGACATTTGTGCTTAAGCCTTACCTGTCTATGCTTTTTGAGTTTATCCCAGAGGTAGCTACTTCTACTGAGCATCTAGATAGGTATCCTATTGGTATTTCAGAATCTCTAAATTCTTTGTTTTAAAAATTAACTTTTTTGTACTTTTTATTTCTCTTGCTTTTATTATAGGATAATCCCATTTGAGAAATTGCATGGTTTCCTCTTTATAGCACACTATACTTACATCTTACTATCAAGAATAATTGCTTTATGATGCATATTATTATTTTCTTCTTTTTTCAACTGCAGTTTTAAATTCTTACGTCACTTCTAAATTCTTTCTTTCTCTCCGATTTAAAAATATCAGGGCATAAAAGAGCATTTGTAGGGTTTGACAAATGTTTGTTTTATTTTTGAGAGAATTATCGGTTCTTGAAATTAGAAAAGATTGTGTACCAATAAACTGTGAATTTCATTTTGTTGGGTTGTAAAATTAAATAAATGAATCAATTTGTGAATTTACAGATACTCTGTCTTCTCAAATAACATGTTTTGTTTTATATTACTTAGACTCCATAATCTTAGTGCAATCTGCTTTCTAATATAATTTCTTTCTCTACCTACATGTCCCCTTAGTAAATCCGTTCCATCAACTTATAAACATTTCACCTCCTCCCAAAATCATATATTCTCTAATAACCGACAGGGAAGGATGGAGGAAAAGAGGAGAAAAAGGAAGGAAGCAATGAAGGAAGGAGAGCATTTTTACAAATGGCATCCATGAAGTGTATAATCTATCAAAATGTAGGCGTGTTAAAGAAAAGTCCCATCTGAGTAACTTTAAATCCATAGAGATTTGAAGAACCATGATTTTGTGATTTTTATATTGCTAGCAAAAACTCTCAATGAATTTCGTACTCTTAAATCACATAATGCATGACACCTTCAGCATGGCCCCATGTGTGCACAAAGGATCCAGTTGCACATTCCAGTTATTTTAGTATTTAAAGATAATAATGACATTGTTATGTGTTTGAAGAGACACAAAAATCTCAGCTGGAACTATGCATGTTGGAATATGACTGTCTTAGTTACTTTTTCATTTCTGTGACTCAATACCCGGCACCCACAAGGAAAGGAAAGGTTTATTTTAGCTCACAGTCTCGAAGGTCACAGTCCATTCAGGGGCGGCCGGCAACAATCGAAGTATGTGGCAGAGAAAGAGATGGAGGCAGCTTCTCCGGACAAACAGGAAGACAAGCTGAGGCTAGTTGAGACTAGTCCCCGCCCTCCAGGAAGGCAGGTGCAGCTTATGTATCCTTTCAGGTCTCCGCCCAGTAACCAGTCCCTCCTGCATCCAGGTGTGGCCACTACACACCGTTAATCCTAACTTAACTGCAATCCACCCCTCCAGAACGGACCCCAATCAAACAACATCACATAGTTCCATTAAAATACATGAGATTTTTGGGGGACACTCCAGATCCTAACCACAACAATGATCATATGTACTTTCTATTCATGTTATTGGATATATAATCAGTTCTTTTTATCTGCATAATTATACACATGCCAAAATGAAACTTTTTCAGAAATTAAAATTTATTATTATAGTCTTATCACCCACAAGTATATAATAATTTTCTCAATGTGAAAAATGTTCCAGCTAGAAACTATATTGAAGACGTATTCCATGGTCATGCAGTTTGTCCTTTATAGTACCTCAGGTACTTTGGGAGCAAGAGATTACATTATTGATATGACAAATTTACTTAAGATGATAGTCTAAAAAGTCATAGCATTGAGATTATATATGGTTTTTGTGTTATATTTGGACTCTAATTTTTCTCAATATTGGATCAAACTAAGAGGATAAAATTCATTTTTGTCTTTCCTAAAGCCCATGGGACTTGCCCTCTCACCTGAATATTTAGGGACTAACACAACAACTAATGGTTATTCTGTACATATAGAGAAGAATGAAGCAGATTAGGATAACATTTTGAATACAATACTGTCCAATGTGTGTTGGACGCATATTTCCTTCTCTACATTTTTCCAAGCCTTCTTCTCTCCTGCTGATGTAAAACTGACATTTTTCTATAAGAAATATACGTTGATCAAATAGTACTATTTTGTATGTTATTTTACTTCACAGAGCGGTATATAACAAAAATTTAAAGAGACAGAAAGTTAGTTTAAAATGAGAATACTCCCCATACTGAGTGAAGACCCATCACATAGACCTGAAACTACAGTTAGATATAGTGGAAAAATGAGGATCTAACTTGTCACTATCTGTAAGGGCCTGTAGGTCACTGTCAGGTCATTTAACTGACCAAGATCAGATACAGCTTTATCAGTGGGAAAAGTGGAAGAGAGGGGACTGTATGCCATTAGGAAAGGGGACAGATACTGCTGACCCTCAATTAAGGTGGAATGGTGGTATACACTTACGCATCCAGATCTCTCAATTCTTATAAGCAACAACAAAAGTGTTCCTAAAAGTTTTCAAATTAACAATCTTGAAAGTATGGGAAAAACGAAAGCACACATACCTGTGAGCCTGGTTTGGACTGAGGCTGATTTTTTGACCTTTTGCTCATGATCTTTTTTTTCAACTTGCACAGCTTTAAGGTTTCAAAAATTCTGCACTTTCAAAGTTCATGAAATTGGTAATTCAGTGCATAAAATTGTTAACAGTTAGCATGGAAACAAGTAGTTTAGATAGTCTTTAAATAAAATCCTTGCAAATCAGAAAATTACAGTAAAAGCTTAAACTTTTTCATTATGCCTGGTGTAAGTTCATCCCAGTAAAACAGTTGTGATGAAAAAAAAAAAAGGCTGAAGACACCTCGTCTGGGAATATTTCTAAATCAGAAACAACACATAGCAGAAATGCATGTACCCCCAGGTTCACAGCAGCACAGTTACCAATAGCTGAAATGTAGAAGACACCAAAATACCCATCAACAAGACCAATGGATGCAAAAACTGTGCTATCTACACACAATGGAATGCTACTCATCTATAAGGACAGATAGGCTGGAGGCTTTTGTAGGTAAATGGAGGCAACTTGAGTTCATCATGCTTAGTAAAGTGAGTCGGAAGCAGAAGGTGAAATACTGAATGGATTCTCTGATATGAGAAGCACAGATCATAATTATTTCATAAAACTTAATGTGGGGAATAATGGGAGCTGGAAGGGAGGCAGGGAGTGTCAAAAAGAGAGAAGGGAAGGATTTGTAACTTTGCCAAGATATGTATGCACACAAAATACTCAACATCCATGTAAACTTTATGTTTTGTACTTATACATATCAATAAAAATGGGGGAAAATCTTTAAAAAAAAGAGAAGAGGCTAAACATGTAACAGAACTTAGTTGCTGAACATTATTCCTGCTACAGTTCTACTGTTTTCTCTGATTATTCATATACAAAAGTTTGGAAAAATACATCTGCTAATTTTGAAATATCTGATTCAACAAATCCCTTATTGTATCATTGTCTCACTTCAAAAGTCTTCAGAATAAAGGTGAAATTTGTGACCAGAATACTGTAAATTTGGTAAAAAAATTCTTACATTAAAAACTACACAAATCTCTGACTAAATTATAATATTATTAAAACAGTGGAAGTTTTGAAAATTTATAGGCTGCTTTGCATTAGAGTAAATACTGCTACCACTTATATGTTCATTTTCTATTTTTTGCAAAAATAATTATGTAAGCATTCAATAAAAAAGAATAAATACAACATGACAGATTTTTGTCTGAGTAATAACATTAAAATTTAGGTTGTTTAAATAATACAGTAATGTCTGAAATAATATAAATATGCATATTTTAAAAAGTGTCCATCATAATATATGTACTAGTCATGTCTGTTGTGAATATGTTTCTACTTTATTTTTTAATTTATGTACTAATTCTTTTTCCTCTTCACACATTTGATCAGTAACAAAGGGCATGAGGAAATTCACAAGCTAAATAGCCATTTAGTAGCTATTTATATAAAATAAACATATATATGTAGATTGTGTGTATATGTTTATACACGTATATATAATATACGTGATATACCTTACATGTGTCCAGTGAGGCCCGCCATGATTGCCAAGAAAACTGTACATCCATTTTCTTTAGCTTAAAAGCCTTTGCATTAACCATGATTTGTAGTGCAATGGGTCAGTAGCCAAACATCTGAAAACATCTGCACTCAAGCCATCTGTTTGTGCCTAGATACCAGATGCTATAAAATGTTGAAATTTTATATTTATTGAATTGCTTTAATATGTATACTTACCTCCCAAATATTACAGCTAGTAGAAAACACAGACTATAACTTCCTGTGTCATAGATAAACAAAATGCATTTCACAATATCTCTTGGGGTAATTGGCTTAATATTCTGGTATGTAATGTTAAAATAGGGACAATTTAATGAAACTTTATCTAAGAACCTTGATATTATAGTTGATGGAAACAATGAGATTCTGCTAACAGATATTTTGTGGGCTAATAACAATAAAGAAGATTATTTTTGGATCAGTACAAGCCACAAAGCTGATGGAGTTGTTATAAACACTTTCGATATGTTCATAGGCACATTGGCAGGTTTTGGGGATGTCACTGTAAACACTCTTCGAAGTTTGACAAATGATGGCATTGTGGTAGTTTTTTCTGGATGTTTTTGCATGCTGTTCCCCCTCCCCCTCTTATTAATATATATTAGCGCAAAACTTAAAGTTTACAGTGATCTTGAGCATTTTCTGCGCATACATATCATGACAAATTTACAAATCCTTCCCCTCTCTCCTTTTGACCCTCCCCTCCTCCCACCATCCCCACTCCAAGTTCCCATTATTTCCCACACTGATTTCCAAGAAGTAATTGTGATCAGGGTTTCTTGTGTCAGAGAAACCATATTGTGGTAATTGTAATGTGGGTTTTTAAAAAGAACCACTTAACCTTCTCCATATTTCCTAAGCTAGATTAAAAAGCACTTATTTTCTCCCTTATATTTTTAGAAACTATATGAAGATACTGATTTCTGAAGTACTGATTTTATTTCTTCTATATACTTATTAACTTTTTGTAATGGAGATTGAACACAGGGCCTTTACACTGGGATATATCTCTAGACCTCTGTATTTTTATTTTCTGGCAGACTTTTGCTAAGTTGCCAAAGCGGGACCCAAACTTACAATCTTCTGCCCCTGCTTCCTAGAGTGCTGGGATTTCATACCTAGCAATAGTTTTAGATGTGTTTTCTTAGCTCTCCTTCTAGATTATCAAACATTAAAGAGAGCAGCAATCACCACGGAAGAAGAATATATTGGATCATTACTTCTCAGCTGCTGTTGAGACGAAAGATAATTCTCCGTATCAAGTAATTTGAATTTCAGAGGTTTCTTTTTTCAGAAAAACCATCTGTTAAATATATATGATCACATTTATTCATCCAATTAAAATTTTAGACTGATTACTTGAGTCCCAGAGCTACCTTCATTGTATCTACAAATCTTCTAGAAGCAAGCTGCTTCATTTATACCTTAGCATGCCTCCCAGATGAGAAACAAACTGTGCGCTTCACAAAGGGAAGCAACAGCTTCAAGATGACAAAGCAGAGAGCAGTGCTATGGCGCAGCCTCTCTGGGACCTGGGACTGAGGCACTTGGCAGGGATGGAGGCAACTACTTAGCAGCACAAAAGAAAAAAGAACTGTAAGAATCAAGAAAGTGCCATCAGCTAGGCTAAATATCCTGGGGGAGGGGGGGCGGAATGAAGAAAAAGAAAAGTAGGAACGAGCAGTCTGGAACACTTATTGGAATGGATTTTTCACAGAAATGAACACGAACTTTTGTGGTGGTCAGAAGAGGGATGCTATCAGTTTGCTCTAAAATGTCCCTCGAAAGTCTCATGGATTCAAAACTACCCGCTACCGAATTGTGTGGATACTAATCAATGAATCGGTTTCCAGATTAGTTCACAGCTGTATGTGACGACAGGTGGTGGGAGTTGGGTGTGTCCCTGGAGGTGCATCCTTGGAGTTCTGTCTCTCTCCAGCCTTCTCTCTCAAGATTACTCTGCTTCCTAGATGCCATTTTTTGAAGCTTTCCACGTGCAGGCCCTTCCACCATTTTGTTTTAGGGTGGGAGGCAGCCAAGTGTGGAATTTTCTGAAAACTCTGAGCCAAGATAGATTTCGTCTTTAAGTTGCAGGTGTCAGAAATTCTGTCACAGCAATAGGAAATGTGACCAACATGATCATCTTCATACCAAATTAAGACAAAGATGACAACAACAGCAAAAGAAATGGATGTTATTAATAAAAATAGATGCAAAAATCCTTAATAAAATACTTCAACAACACATTAAAAAAAACATACACCATGATAAAGTTGGATTTTTTTTTCGCAGGGATTCAAAGACTGTTCACATATACTCATCAATAATATTAATTTGTCACTCAAATATAATCAAGCATAAATGTTACAAGTTTATTTAATTATTTCATTAAAGTCTTCTGACAAAATTCGACATCACTTTATGATAAAAGCATGGAAGAATATACATATTGAAAGGAAATTATAAAATGTAACAAAGGCCATAAAAGATAAGCCCACAGTTAAATTCATTCTGAAACATGAAAAGCTAAAAACATTTCCTTTAAAACGATAAAAACGCAAAAATGTTACTTTTTACCACTTTTACTCAATATCGTATATGACATTTTGGGAAAAATAAGTAGTTAAGAGAAAGAAATAAAAGTAATATTAATAGAAGAGGAAAAATAAAATTACTTCTTTACAGATGATCAAGTTTTATGCTCAGAAGTCTCTAGAATCTCCGTCAAAAGACTTTCAGAGACAACATATCAGGAGGGAACCCACTTGAGATAGGTTTCCAGAAAGTGTGAGCGTTTACCCCTTTTTTTTCTTTCTAAATAAAGACCTGTTGCTCTATCCCTTGAGAAAAAAGATAACAATTTAATATAGTAATGTAGTAAAATATAAAATATCAATCTAAAATTCAGTATCTGTTTACCACATCAGTAATGGCCTCATTAAGAAAAAGTCAGAAAAACTGTTCTACTCTCAATAACTTCAAACATAAAATAATTAAGAGATACATCTGAGAAGGAAGGAAAACACTTCTGCAATGAAAACTTTAAAACCTTGAGGAAAGAAATTGAAAAAGACTCAAGAAAAGCAAAAATACTCCGTGTTCATAGATTGGCAGATTTAATATTATTTAGTGGCTACCCCATCAAAAGTGATATACAGATTCAATGCAATGCCCATTAAAATATCAATGACATTCTACTCAGACCTATAAAAAGCAATGTTAAGTTTCATATGGAAAAGCAAAAGACTGACTCAGAATAGACAAATTGTAAACAAGAAGAACAAAGCTAAAGGCATCACAATATCAGATTACAAGTTATACTAAAAACATAGCAATAAAAACAGCATGATACTGGAAAAAATAGATATGTAGATCAGTTGAACAAAACAGAGGACACAGAACAAACCCACGCAAGTACAGTCATCTGATTTGGAAAAATAAAGCCAAAAAAATTACATTGCTGATTAAAAGTAGCCTCTTTAACAAATAGTGCTAGGAAAACTGAACACATCCACTTTTGGGAGATTGAAATTGAATAGTCATCTTTCACCCTGTAAGAAAATCAATTCAAAATGGATCAAAGAGCCGTGTATAGCACCTGAAGTTTTGAGACTGCTAAAAGAAAACTAGACAGGAGTTTCATTTCATAGGCACTGTAAAGTCTTTGATAAGACTTCAATAACACAGGAAGGAGTAACAGGACTCATCAAACTGGTCTACATCAAGTTAAAATGTTTTACACATAACAAGTTTAAGAAGAAATAGAGTGAAATGTCAGCCTAAAGAAGAGGAGAAAGTCTTTGTGGACTATTCTTCCAGCAGAAGCTTACTATTGTAAGCTTTGGGGTCTGGCGTCCCCCCCCACCAAATCTTTTGCATTTGAGTGGTATGGATTGTCTATGGAAACGTGCACTGTTGGGAGACTGGGGCCTGGTGTGGAGGCGTGGATTACAGTATGTAGACTGGATAACAGGTGTGGTGTGGTGTGTAGTGGAGAATTACCGTGCCTTCAAGAAGAGACTGGACTTGACGGGACTTGGCTTCCTGTGTGAATGTCATGAGGAGCTGCCTCCACCTCTGTCTCTGCCATGTATTTCCACTGTTTCTGGCCACCCATGTGTGAACTGTGACCTTCTGAAACTGTGAGCTAAAATAAACCTTTGCTCCTCTCAATGTGTAGATATTGGGTATCGAGTCACAACAATGAAAAAGTAAATAAGACACTTACTATAAAGAATACAAAAAGAACTAAAAAAAATTAACTGTCTCCAAAACAACTGACTAATACAAAAACTGGCAGATGAGTTGAAAAGACACTTCTCAAAAGAAACACAAATAGCGAGCATGTATATGAAAATATTAAACATATTTCACTAAAACTCAAATTGAAACTTCATTGAGATTTCATATCACCTCAGTCAAAATGGCTACCATCAAGAATACAAAAAAAAAAAAAAAAGTTCTGGGAGGGATGCAGGACAGACAGAACTTTCCTAGACTTTTGGTGGGAATTTAAGCGTTATATACATTGGAAATTAGTATGGAGGGGACAAAAACCTAAAAACAGGACAGGCATTTAGAATTGAAATACACGTAATGTGCAAATACCTGCATGCCTGGGCGTGTCTCATCACAACTCACAATAGATGTTGTATTATCATTGATGACCACCAATAGATGAATGGATAAAAATGCACAATATGTATACATATAATATATATTATACACATGTATAATGTATAATATGTGAATATATATTTCTATGTGCATGCATTATTTGGCCATAAAAATAAAATTGTACCATTTCCAGAATAAAGGATGAGTTTGGGTATGATTTTATTGGGCAAAACAAGACAGACTGAGAGAGAGAAATATCTTTCTAGTATGTGGAATATAAAAAAAGATGACGTGAGAGTCGAAGGAGTTATTAGATGGGAAGAAAGGAAGAAGGAGGAGGAAGAAGAGTACAAAACAGCACGTGTGCAGGGTGCGTATTACCAAGATATATGCATTGAAACCTAAAAACGGTAAAACTAGGAAGTACAGCAAGGGAAAGCAGGTGACGGGAGTAATGATGACTAACCAGTGCTAAGTACACGCCAACACTGAAGCCATGAGAATGTGTAATTGATATGCACTGATGTAAAAACATGGAAAATAATTGACTTTTCTGCCAAATACATAAAAATGAATTACTAAAAGAGAAACTAAAGCCTGCAAGGCGATCTTTGTGTTTTGTGTGTATAGGGGTGTGTGTGTGTGCACGTGGATGCATGCGCATATGTGTGTGCGTGAATGTGTGCAACTCCACACTTATGATGTATATTCAGTTATCTTATCATATATTATTATATTATATTATATTATATTATATTCAGAGAAAGGCAAAAATCCACTTGCCCTACATTCATATCCTGAATGTTAGAAAAGATATAGGAACATAATTTGTATTGCTCCAAAGTAGAAGTTGCCTTTGCAAAGGTCTATTTGTGTAACTTCTAAACCATGGCTCAACAAGGAGCCTGTAAAATACAATGTTTTCATTTAGTTTTCCAAGTGTTATGTAAGCATGAACCTATCGATAGTGTGCTAAATATTATAAGTAAAATTAATTTTGGTTGCATTAATATAAATGAACCAAATCCTCTACAGAAAACTAAGGATAGTCCACCTAAAAATGTCAATTGCAAGAACCAAAATTTTAAGTTGTATGATCTAAAAGTAATTAAAAACAACATATAACCTGGGTAACTTTTATATATTGAACAAAATATTTGAGAAAAAATATATCACTTCCATCCGAACACAAAACAAAAATCGCATGACAAAAAAAAAAAGGGGGGGGTGATTTTAGGCTTTCCTCAATTGTATGGCTAAGAAATAAAAATTCTTATATTTCACTTTTTATTCCTGCAGAAAATTACTTATGTGCATATTGAAAGACATAAACAAATAACAAACGATTTTCAAGTCATTAAAATTTATCTTAATACCTCTTCCAATAATTACCACCAAGGACACAAATGTATACTTCTTTTATGTGAATACCTCTCTTAAGAAAACATATACTTTAAAATCCCTATGTTTCCTGTTGGTCTCAAGTGAGCTTCCTTTCAATCACTATCAAGCAAAATAAACCTCTTGGCAACTACTCTCTTTTCTGGTTGTTTTTGCTGTCACTGTGATGGCAGCTGAACTTAACACACCATTTGTTTTTTAGGAAAATTATGACTTCTGTTCAAAAAACTGGCTCAAACCCGCTTTTCTGCTGCATTGATGTGTTTGTGTTTGTACAAAAAGCTCCATTAGTGTGGGTGCTTTGAATATTTCAAGTGTCAGATTTTAGATATTTATAAATTGAAAATCAAAACATTACATCCCATTGAGTATGATACAGATAAAGAATATAAAATTGATTTTGAAATATTCTATTTTAGTATCAGATACATGACACTGATTTTTGTATATCAAAGCAGCACACCACAAGATAATTCAAGGAAAATGACACTGCTATGGCAAACTGAATTTTATTATTAGAGAGAAGAAATAGATTAGTCCAAATGTCAGAAAGTATACAAAATTGTCGTTAAGTGTTAAGTATCAGTGAGCGAGCTCAGTTCCTCAACTGAGAATTAAGATGCATCATTAGGCTACTTTTATAATATTTAATTATGTCTTTGAATGAGAAATAAATCATATCAGATGGTCCAGAATATTGCTTGAAAGGTGTTGATAATTATGTTGTTAAATAGGTATGTTTATTTCTTTAAGAATTTTCAGATGTGTCCTCGTAATCTATTTGAGGTAATTCTGTATCAAAGTGTTCCACAAATCTAATCACAATGTTCTATAACTGTAAGAATCCTGAAGGACCTCATCACTATCCAGTCCGGACTGCAGCAGAGGGTAAGTAGCAAAGGACACGCTGTGTCCTGGGAGTACCTCACCAGATCAGTGAAAGAAGTGTAGTTTGGTGAGCAAGCGGTACAAAGTTATCTCTAGGAAGTCTGTGACAGCTTGAACTCACAGTACCAGTGACGCGAACAGATGTTTCCGTTTGGTGCCAGAGATATAATCTTCTTGGTGAAAGAGAGAGGAGCAGTACTCACATACTACGTCTTGGATAATGGTCCTAAGAAAATAGAAATAAATGCTTTGAATGGTTCATAATTTCAAAGTCACTTCTACCATGCTGCTCTTTACAACTAAAGAAATACATAATACTAGTTTAATGCATTCCCATAGCATGAGCTAAACACTCAAACTATTTTAAATGAGAATAATTAAGGAAGTTAAAGTTCAAATACTATCCTTGTAGCCTAATAAAAGAATATATACGGAATAGTGGTTCCTGACTTCACCCTGGAGTTAGAGCTTCGATGTTAGCCTATTGTGTTCACCAAGCTGAAAATTTAAAAATAATAATAATAAATATTCTTTGAGACTGTATTTTTTCCCCTCTCAGTCTCTCTACAACAGTTACCATGATCAGGCAATACTGGCAAGCACACAGATACACTTAGCCCTTAAAACTTTTGGCTTAACCTCTGTGAATACTTTAAAATAAGTCATGTTAATCATATATTCTTTAATTTATTAAGAAAATACACCCTAAAGTTATGCCAAATGTCATATATAGGAAGATTACTAGATATAAAGTTAACTGAAAAACAAGTATTTGGTCGAAAGCAGATGTTTGTACGAACTTGAACTCAATTTACCGTCTCAGGGTTCTCTGCAATTTGTAAACTAATTAACGATAAAGGGGTGCTAACTAGCTAACACCTGATTTTTTTTTCCTTATAAATCTTAATTATTATTCTGGTTATATTTTTCATTTAAAATGTTTATGACAACTTATTTAGGTTTGATAAAAGCTACTTCTTATGACCCATGTTTTGGTTATAATTTTATTATAATCTATTACTTTACAAGGCGGATCTTATCATTATCTTCAAAATGTAGATAGGGGATCTAAATAGAGATTGACTAAGTCATTGCTGAAGGTCAAGAGACAATGACACATCGCAGCTAGCATCTGAGCTCAAGCCGCTGTTTCTTACTCCAACCGTAACTTCCCCACTTTTCCGCGCTGCTGCCAAATCTCCCCTTACCTGCTTTGGTCTTCAGTGTAACAGGAATTGTGTACATTCTAGAAACTTTCAGTAATAATGAGACAAATGTTTACTCACACATCTAATTTAGAAGAGTAACCAAAATGTAAAGTGAAAGAAATCAGGCACTAGTAGGATTTAAATATTAACACCTAAAAGCAATGTAATTATTTGTTAGTATTTTGGAATATTATAAAGGAAGTCTTCACTTCTGCTCAATAACCCATCCACGAAAAGGAATCCAGCATGGACATATAGAAAGGCTTCAATGTATGCTGCTAGGAATGAATAAAGTCGCTTTTCCAAAACCACAAATAAGATTATCAAAAGAATCATTTCCAAAAGCAGTATCCATTTCATCCTGGCAAAGGCTTTAAGATGAGGGAACGTAGGCAAAAGATGAAGGATCAGGCCATAGGTCACACAAGATTTAAGGCATTAATCTAGAAATTGAGTTAAGAGTCCACTTCAGCATTCACAACCATTAAATAGACTAAGGGAAAAAAATAACCAAAAAAAAAAAAAAAACCCAAAAAAATCAAACAAACCTAAAACCTTTATCCTTGAGGAGCAGAATGTTTAGCCCATGCTATGTGAATACATTAAACTAGCCATACTGTCACACATTACAATCTTTGTACATGCAATTTGAAAAATAACTAATTTGAAACATCCAGGAACATGTCTCCTAGGAATTATGAGTGAAGTTAAATAGATGTGTACATTAAGATGAGTTGACAAATTCTACAGAATTTTTTTTCTTTCAGTTAGTCATTTGGAACGAAGGCAGAAGTGAGGAGAGTGCAAGGATATTCTTCCAACTGTGCAAAAATATCTTTAAAAAAGAAAATACAAGGTGATTTACTAATATTTATTTATTTATGAGACAGAGTGTAGCTCTGTAACCCAGGCTGGTTCTGAACTCGCCGGGTAGCCTGGGCTAGCCCTGGACTCACGCCAGTCCTCCTGTGGGAGCCTCACGAGTGCTGGGATTACAGGCATCTGCCCCCTCACCTGGTTTTATGTGGTACTAGGGGATGTAACACAGGGCCTCAAACTTGCTAGGCAAGCGGTTAAACCGCTGTGCCATTCATCCAGCCCAGTGATTTAATGATTTTTAACGTTGAAGGAACTTAGATATTAATGCACAGAAATGATCACTTCCTGTTGGTCAAACTTAATTAGTGGTAGAAGCAGACCTAGAAATGAAATTTTGTCTTTCCTCATGATTTCCTTTGTACTCTACATGCCTGTAGAACTCTTCTTTAGGAAATTCCCTCAAACTTTCACACCCTTCTGTTCCAACCTGTATCATGTGTGTTTCAGGGTTGGTGCAGGCAGCTCAGGATTAGATGTCTCTGTAATTGACATTTTAAGAATGAATAGAAATTATTCTAGAGATTTGATATGAAATCCAAGACAGTGATTGTAGGAAGTTTTCGCTCACAACCCAAAGATCAAGAAACAACCTGACTCAGATAAGGTGGATTTTCAACATAGTTTTCACTCTTGATTTGCTGATATGTTAAGGAGATTAAGTCAAAGGGGCTTTTAATTCTTTAATTCCAAGAAGAAATGAATGCGTGAAACCTGTGATTTGTAATTACAATAATATTATATACCAAAATTTGAGTACTATTTTTTGAGTAATAATATTTGTCAATATACTGTTCTACTGCCTGGCAAAACATGTGTACAATATGTCTATTTGGCTTTGTCTCACTTAATATAGTCACTTTTTTAGACAGTCTCACTCTGTGACCCTTAATATAATCATGTGTTCTTTATTTCCTTTTTTTTTTGTTTCTGAAGAAGGAAGAGAGATGAAAGTTTGGGCCTTCATACTAAGCTACACCCCCACCTTCCTTCCTTCCTTCCTTCCTTCCTTCCTTCCTTCCTTCCTTCTTTCTTTCCTTCCTTCCTTCCTTCCTTCCTTCCTTCCTTTCTTCCTGTCTGTCTGTCTTCCTTCCTTCCTTTCTTCCTTCCTTCCTTCCTTCCTTCCTTCCTTCCTTCCTTCCTTCCTTTCTTTCTTTCTTTCTTTTTTTTCTTTTTCTCTTTCTTTCCTATCAGCTTTCCTGGTTGGGCTCATACTTGTGATTCTTCTGCCTTGGCCTTTCAAAGTTTTGGGTTTACAGAATGGCACCTGAAAATAAATGCCACTGCATCATAGATAAGCAGGTGAAAGTTGTGCATTTGGGGACAGCACATAACACGTTTATTGAGATGATGTGAAAAACTGTTGATGGGGTTTGAAAGAGAGGTTTAAGACACAAGGCCACTACTTTATATGAACTCCAAATGCTGTTCAATCTTGGAACTTACTCCTTGGGCGAGAACCTGTTTTCTATACCTGTTTTTTTTTTTTTTCCTTTTAAATTTAGGCCAAGGAATAATCTTCACAACTTCACTAACATTGGTTCTTTTTCAGTTTTTGATGATAGTCATTCTTATTAGGGTAAAATAGAATCTCTGTGTTGTTTTGATTTGCATTTCTCTAATAACTAAAGGTGCTGTACATGTTTTCCTATGACCATTTGTACTTTTTCTTTTGAGAAGTGTGTATTCATTTCAATTGCTCATTTTTTAATTGGGACTTTCATTTTGGAAATTCTAATTCTGCTCCATCATTTGTCTATTGTGGGTATCAGCCTTTTGTCTGAGAAGTAGGTGGCAAAATTCTTTTTCCCCTTCCCATGCTCCCTACTCATGCTGTGAATCGTTACGTTGGCCATGCAGAAGTTTTGTAGTTTGATATAATGCAGATTGTTGGTCTTCTCTCTTTTGCAACAGGTGTTCTGTTGAGAAAGTCGTTGCCTTTGCCTGGTCTTCAAGGCTTTTGCCTAAATGCTATGTTTTTATAAGTATCAATAATACATGGAAACAGATTTGATCACATACTTAGTTTCCATGAATTTAATTTTGAACACATGACAATTATTAATAAAAGAAGTATTCCGATAGTTTTCAAACGTCTGTTTTATCCTTGACGAAAATGAGCTTGTGCTATTGAAGTTATTAAAACAAAAGCAGATTTGTCGGCCCATTCTGTGTCATCGCATCTATCATTTTTCCTTAATAAACAAACTCTACATCTCCTCAGGGGCAGGTTCATCAGTCATCGCAGACTGCTACAACAAATGAAAAGAACATAAAGACAGTCCTTAAAACTTCTAGACAAAATAACTGTCGTTTCTAAAGATTCTGTGCCCTCTTCATTTGCAGAACTGTTGAATTTTAATTGGTAATTTTTTAATTGTAGGAAAGGAAATTGAAAACTGAATGGTGACAGGTTATTGAAACCACAGACTAATCTGGTCTGGGCAGTTTTCAGTGTGCTTCCACCCACCTCCTCTGCTCTGTTGTTTCTCGGAATAAACGATTCATCAGTTCCTCCTTTGGAATGTTGTCACCAGAATCTGAAGTTCCCGTGATTAGATACACTTATCTCTGCAGCAGGGAAAATGAATTATAATAGTATAGTAAATGGTCTCCGTGGAGACGAGTAATGGAAATTAAGAGTTCTTCCCACTTGTAAATTGAAGTGCTTAGAAAAATGGGTATATGAAAAGTAAATCATAATTGTGCATATACAATATCCTTTTACTCATTTCTTTTTTGCCTGTTGCCTTTATGCAATATTCTTCTACAGAAAATCCTCACTCACAATGCCTAAAATTTATAATTTTAAAATTCTAAGCTTATGCTATAATTGCCTAAATTAGAAAAAAAATGATATTCAGCATTATAATATGCTATCCACGTTATAATTCATTAGCAGCTAATTTGACTATAATCTGGGTCTAATTTAAGTTTTAGATTTACAAAAAAAGGTTGTAAGGAGCTATAACTTTGAATCTTGCTGTATTAAATATTTAGTCTTCTCAGTTCAAATAAGATGCTTATGCAAAATGTATTCAGAATTCAGAGTTTTCCGCTCTGGAGCCTTTGTTTAAAAGCAGTAAGCTTTCTTGTAACAAGAAGCAATGGGGCAACATGAATGAGCTGTCCCACTAATAAATGTTGTCCTGTGGACACTTAAAAAGATGTCATTAGTTTCTCTGACAGAAGACATTTAGATATCTAAATGATATTAAAAATAGGAAACAGAAAAAAGAATTAAATAGGCATCAAATCAAAATTTAAAGACCTTTCCAATTGGTTGTTAAATTGAAAGCATTTTCTCTTTCTTTAATATGGTGACCATTACAATGACCATTAGCAATATCGTGCTTTGCTATAGGTGTTGACCTGTTCATAGATGCAATAGAGATCGATATTCATGTTACAAAAGTAAGAAAACAGTTCAGTAGTTTCTAAATTTTGATTTCCCCTAGTTACTCCCTACATGTTATACTCTAGTCTAAATTTTCACAGTTCTCAAATTTACTCTCATAATGACAATAATTTATGTCTCCATACATGTCAACTTACACACCTTAGCAACCAACCATGGAGACCACAGTGTCACTAGTAGTAAAAATACCAAAAGGATTGTCACAATTTGGGTCACCTTGATTTTTTTTCTCCCATGTTCAAGAATTTTAGAATTTTATCAATTGTATTTTTAGTACTTCATTGTCTCGCTTAACAATAGCAAAAATCTTAGAAGAAACATTTAAAAATTACCTGCTCAGGTTTTATCAAAATAAACAAAGAAGCAAAGGCCTACTTTAGAAAACAAAGTTAGGATATTTTGAACAGACTGTGTTGTTAGGACCCCCAGTGTAGGAGAGGCTTTTATTTCTTACTCAACTGTGTATGAGTCACATAATCTCAAATCCCAATTTTGTTCTGCATTGTATTAGATTCTCTTCAATGTAGCCCACCTCAACTAGGTCATAAAGTCCCCCCACATTATTTAAATTCATTAATTTTGGAGTCTTTATTATTCTTGCTATTGTTATTAAAAATCACGATTTTTCTTAAAAACAGAAGTATCCATGTTCTTTGTAATTTGACCTCAAAAGTTATCCTTAATTTAATTTGTGTGTTAGCGTTCATATTCATACAGATGAAGAGGTACCCTTGCTACATCTTCATCTGTCAAAATTCTATCAAATACCCATATCAAATCCCACAAATTTTATAGATTTCCTTACTTGAATTAATACATTTTTTGAATGCTTGCTTACTCATGGGATGCAATACATGTTCATTTGAATCTATTTGTAAAAGTCTACTCCCCTTGTTGTTCTGCAATACAGCATATCTGTCATTGTTTGGGCTTGTATAGCATCTAGTACGTACATAAAACTTGTTTAGATTATTAATTTAGCTGCATTAAAAATACATTATCTTGCATATGCCAACTAATGCACAATCTTTAATTTACTCAAATTTATCTTAAAGATTTAAAAACTTCCAATGAGGAGAAATTTGGCAAATTCATTAACCCACTCTTTGTAAACCCATTTAACCTCCCAAATCAGAAGACCGAGTTTGTTATAATCACACCGAAGAATGATGATTCAAGATGACTGCAAATGTGGTAGCAGTTTCAATCTCAACCATTTTCTGTCTGTAACCAAATAAGAAATATCTTACTTAGTCAAACACCTGCTTTCTTAAAATCAAAGAAAAATTTCAGTTGACTGTAGGTTGATCAGTAGAAAATACACTTATTAAAAGTCAAGATTATGTGAATAAACATGGATGAAAGAGATAACATATATACACAGAGCTTTCTTCACATGGAAAGTTAGAGTGGAAGCCTGAATGCTGGAGCTGGCGGAGGAGGTTGGCATGCTTCGAATGGTGGAAGATAAGCATCGAGGGCATTAGGGGAGGGTGGGGCACTAACAAACGGGGAAAGAGCCAATTGAAACATTTGATCCTACTTCTTGTGAGACTAATTCCTTGGAAACTATCAAAGCCATAGCGTGGTTGTCTATCATTCTTGATTATCTTATCTAGAACTCATTGAAAAAGTGCTTTGACTACACACTTTAAGTTCTTTGAGTTTAGGACGAGCCTGGACTACAGAGAAGGAGACTCTGTCTCAAAAAAAAAAAAACAAAATTAATTTTCTTTCTAGCCTCATATTTTAACAGAGTCAATGATTTAGAGATGGACAATTAAAAATAAGCTAAATGTTCAGAAATCCCTGGGGAAATCAAAAGATATGCAACAGATCATCTGTAGATGCCTAAGTAGAATTTTATTGGAAGTCATAAGTGATGAGCTTACTAAATTAGGCCTGCACAGCGGCCCTTTTCAGAGTTCTCTTCAACTCCAAGTTCTCACAAGTCCTACATAGTATGTTGTGTGTGTAATATTAGGAATAAATAAGTACTATGCAAGCAAATAGCATGATGAAAACTGATATAATGAATGTCACAATTCTGAGAGTCATGATGAAAACCTCAGTATGTGCCATTTTTGATCATACATTCATAAAAGAAGTTTGTAAGCCAGTCAAATGGCCAAAGTTTTATCTCTATTATAAAGAAGTATTTCAAATGATGTCACACCCGAGCCCAGTGAGAAAATATTTATTCATGACAGAGAATATTCTCTTTAAAGATACCCCTGTTTAAATTTTCTTAATGCTCATTTTATAAACTGTGTGAATATGGCGCCTTCTAATATAATGAGTATTGTGACCTTTGGAGGGATTGTGTCAAGGAACCCCATCTGGATCAGGGTTTGGGAACCACGCCTAGACTGGGAATTGACCACCAGCCTGGATTAAAGTGTGAGCTATTTGTGGGACACGAATGGGGGAAGAACAACCACCCAGTTGTGGGAGGCCCAACTTGAACTGTATAAAATGAGGGAAGAAGAGAGATTTTACAGCTTCTTCCTCTGGGAGAGCTCTCACCTTCGCAATTGTCTACGGACCAGGACTTGCTGCATGCCGCAGACGTTCATCACAGTTTAGTTCCAGTCTTGACTTGGGCCTGTCTGCCTGTCATTAATCTTAACTCACTGATTTTCAGTCACAGATCCTCAGTCTCCAGGATTCTCCATTGTTCTTCGAACAACTGAGAGCCGCAGTAGATTCTCACCGGTTGCCCAGCAATTCCAGATGGATGTTCTAGTTGGCGTCTGAGCAGCCATCAGACACTCCGAGTCTCGCACGTGCAGGCTGCCATGTTGGCCTATCTCTATCCTCAGATTTGTAAGCCTTCCAAAAAGATCCTATTTGTTATAATTTCTGTAAGTTCTGCCTTTTTAAAGAACCCAAGCTAATACAACTATCTTTGTTTTAAGTAGCAAGGTATTGAATTTTTTTCATTATAATATAGACTAACCTCTTAAAATATTTCCTATGATATTGTGACTTACTTCACGTTTTAGTATAGTCAAAGATCCGAGGCCTCCTAATTATTAGATTGACTGCATGTAATAATTTCAATACAGGCTATTTAGAACTGATAATTCCTGTAATTGTTCTACTAAAGCAAAAATAGAGACAAGGATGTTATACCAAAGAGTGTTTCTGTTAATTATATATAAAAAAAAATCAGAGAAAAATGAGGAAATATGGTGCTGTTTTCAATTAGTAATCATTAACTATTGTCTTAAACAATGATTTTAATGTATGCTTAAAATCAAAAATTTTTATTGACTGACCAAAGTTTCCAGCTCTCCCATAACATACTGATCATTTTTACAATGTTATTATGTTTCACACAGAAAGAGAAAGATGGATAAAAAAAGAGAACAAACACAATTTCACCTTTACTTCCTCGTGTGATTGATCTCTAAATATCTGAAGAGGCGAGCTTTTCATAAATCTTGAAGAAAATACAACCTAAAGCTTGATTCTATGTGATTATATCATCTTATAGCCTCCTTTTAACCCCTCAATCTTCTCCTTCCTACTAATGTTGGCATTTTCTTAAACTTGACCAAAACTATGACTTAAACTTAACTAATAGAGAAAATGCATTTTGATATCAAGTACAAAATTGCAACAGCATATAATAATCTTTATTGTTTAGAGATAATCTTGTGAGTGAAGAGAAACTGTGTTGGTTCACATGTAAATTACATAATACAGTTAATGTATATATACAAGACTTTCCATTTTATAGTTTTTTCGTTATTTTAAAGTGAACTAAGAACAGAAATGATTTTTCATGAAGAAAGAATGCTTAATTTTTCAAAAATCAAAAACCTCAGAAATTCTTTTCAAAATGACTTCAAAATTTTTCATTCCAACAAGCAATGGATGAGAGCATCCAGATTTTTGCCAGAAATTGGGTTCATGAGGTTATAACCTTGCTTTTTCTTCATTTTGATTTGGTTTTCGATTTTAGCCATCTCAGTTTCTTGATTATTTTCTTGCAGTTTGTAGTCATCTAATGACAAATTATGTTAAATGACTATTTGTATGATTACTTTGTATCTGTCTACCTTCATTGATGAAGCTCCCTTAATAAATATGCTCAATTTATAATTAGATATTTTTGTCTTGTTGAAAACTTTTACTTTTTTAAATTCTATACATGAGTCTCTTATTTTATATGTATTTTGGAAATGTTTTCTCCCAGGCTCTGACTTACCTTTTGTTCTCTCAACAATACCGTTCATTAAACAAATTTTGTTTTGCTTCTTGTCTGTTCTATCTTAATACAATTCCATATATTGTTGTATCTTTCTTGAATTATGTCTTTCTTTCTACATCTAAAAGTTCATCAACAACTTCAAATTTATTTGGAATTTTTCCCACATTTCTTCTAGAAGTTTTATCTTTACTTGTAGAACTTTTTGAAAGTTACATAACAAAAGTTGTGTTGTGTTACATGCATTCTAAAATGTATTTTTTTAAATTTTAATTTAGGCATAGTGATTGTACATGTATACAGTACACAATATGACAACTCAATTTGTCTGTACAATGTGTAATGATCACATAATGGTAACTGATATTCATGCTATTCAACATATGTGTAATTTCTTTTTTGTGTTGGAAACATTCAAAGTATTATCTACTAGCCATTTTGAAATACTTATTTTTTGAGAAATCTTCAAATATTCTCCATAGTGGCCATATTAATTTGTATTCCCACAAAAAAGAGAGTTCCCAATTTTTTGCCTCTATGCCAAAATGAATATCAATTTTTAATTTATTTTCCTAAATATTTTCCTCTAATTTACTTTTAAATGTTCAATCTCTTATAATATTTTATTTTGAAAGTAGGAATCTACTATGATTTATTTTTCATTTTGTGTTTATTATATATTTAATTAAATAATGCGTAAACGTATTATATACTGTGTGACCATAAAAGGAATTATGTTAATTTGTTGGGATTAGGAACCACATCCAGTGTAGAGCTTTGGAGTGAGTGATGTGTGGATCAGTGAATAAGGGCAGAACACCCACGAGGCTTGGGTCCCACCTGGGAGCTTGAACTGTATAAAAGGAAAGAAGAAAAAGGATTGTTACAGATTTTTCCTCTGGGGAAGCTCACATCTTTGCTAAGGTCTATGGACTCAGACTGGCAAGCTTCACACCACAGATCTTCACCAGATATTCATTTCAGTCTCAACTTGTGCCTATCTATCCATGACTGATCTTCAGTCTCCTGTCTTTGTCCGTGTTCTTTGAACAACCAAGATTGCAGGAGACTCTCCCCAGCTGTCCCACAGTCTCACACTGGTGCTCTACCTTGTGGCTGAGCAGCCATCGGACCCTCCAGCTCTCGCACGTGCAGGCCACCATCTTGAACTATCTCTCTTCTAGGGCTTGTAAGCCCTCCAAAGAAATTCCTTTCTTCTTATTTTTTTTTTTTTGTCAATTCTGTCTCTTGTAGAACCCAAATAAATCCATACTATTTACTGGATTATAAAGCCTTTAAATAGAACAATCACGCATCATGTAGCTTCCATATTCTAGAATGTTGAACCAAAACAAACACAAACAAAATTAATTATCATTACTCCTAAGCTATTCTGTCTTTCTACAGAAAAATTGTCTCAAAATTTTGCTCCAAAAAAGAATCAAAATCAAAATAGACAGGGCAAAAACAGTTCTGTAAACGTGAAGCTTTTCAGAGAGCATACTCTTCATGCTTTTTAGTACAAACGGGAAGGAAATAGGAAAAAAATTTCCCCAAAAGGTCTTCAGTTCTAGTAGTTCTTTCCTGATTACTGCTGTTACTAAATTCTAAATACTGAAAAGAAGAAATAAGAGTAGGATAAATAAAATATATAAATTTATGTTGATCAATAGATCATTACACATATGATATTGTGTCCTTCAAAACTTCTAAACCTTTTATGAAAGTAATAAGTAAATACATCACATCTTATAGCACTGTGTCAATTTTAAATGTTTATATCTAAAAACATTTGTAAAGTTACCTGAAAATTAAGCCATTCTAGTTTGTTTGCTTTAAACATCCAAACTAGATTTGTTCCTCAATGTAGGAGACAAGATAATAATTTTTATCAAAGATTAAGGTGGGAATGCAAATATACAATGATTTCTGAAGAACTGTGGTTGGTAGGTAATTTCCTTAGTTTGTGAGAAATTTGCAACTGTAACTCACAGGCGTGAAAACACCACCCATTTCTATTCAATAAACAATACTCGAAACAGAACACTATGGAGATGTCTGTCAAGGCAAGAGATGTATTCTGAACACAGGATCCTATAAAGATGAAGCCTTCAAATTCCATAGTACTTGGCACAATTCATCATACTTTCCTTTAAAATACTGCTTTGTAAAGTGATAAATTTATCTGCCTTTGCATTGATTTTACTATACCAGTGAAATGTTTGATTCCGATAAGTCTCATACTCAATTTTCTCTGCCCTGTTTTATCAGCAATCTTGACCTAACTCTGCTTGGTGAGTCCACTACATCCTAACTCTTCCCAGATGAAACTTAAAATTTCTATTCAAGCTCACAGAAAAGTTTCTATTTCTCTAAGAATTTCAGATTTTGGTTAATTTTAACATTTTAGAGTTCATGTATTGACACATTGTAAATATTATTTTCTCCAAGGACATTGTTTCCGTTTCTGAAAAATCTCAAGTGTTCTCCTGTGTCTGTTCAGTGTTGACAAGACCTCAGTGCCTTGTTTCCAGAAGTTAGAACATTTTGTAACTTCAACCTCAAACTTCATTAGTTTTCTCCTATTTATTTTTAGCCCTGAAAGAATGATTGTTTATCCTCCACATACATTATATAATTGAATAGAATACGTTTTATTTAATCCATTTTCTCTTTGTGAGTGGCTGCTTTAGAAATTTTGCTTTGTTTCTTTTGGTAGTGTCCTGTCCTTCTGAGATCTTTTCTGAGTCTAAAGAACAAGAAAGCATTTTTACTTTAGCCAACTAAATTCATAGCTTTTCTCCTGTTTTTATTTTGTTTTCTGCTTCAAACAAAGGAAAAATAATAATTTTATGACATACCTGGATAGCACTTCACTATTTTCAAAATACTTTCATAGGCATATTCATAACAAGGAGCATAGTTAAGTATATTTAGTCACTTTGTCCTATTGTTTTATCAAGACCAAAGAAGATTACATGGTGCCTCCGTGGCCTTATTCACTGCAAGTAAAACACGATCATCCCTCCTCCAGTATACTTCCCATCAAACTAAATTTAAATAAAACCACAAATAAGCAGAAACTTGGATTACTTGAAATAGATACAGGTCAAGGCAGCTTCTAACTTTAGTTACAATTTTATCTACATAAAGTGAAATTGGCCTGGATATTGCTAGGATTATTTAATTTTTCTTATTTTCTCTTTACGTTCCATATTTGTTTTGTCTTGTATGCTTTCTCTTTTCTCCCTTTATCTTCTGAGTATCCAGTAGAAATCTACACAGGCCCCAGTAGGCCATGCTCAACTCGAGCTTACTTTCTTTTGTTCATGGGCAGTCCAGGATGCTCAGTTTTAAACATGAAGATGTTTATACTTGGTTGGGAGTTTTGTGGGAATCGGATACTGTTGGAATCCAGGGCTTATTTCCTTAGTTTGTTTGCCTTGTAGGCTTCAGAATACATACAATGTTATTTAACTATAAGAAAATACTAACTTACTATATTCTATTTGTATAATTTTAGGATAATAGAACTCTAAATAGGATGGGGCTCTTCTTTTATGTTTACAAAAGATAATAACATTAGAATTTTATTAAGTAATGCAAATAATATTAAATTGACATTTTTAGAATTTGATTTTCACAAAAGGTTAATATGAAATCATAAAATTTTATGAAATATACAAGTATGCATGCAAACACAACAATCTATAGCATTTCTCATGGGTGTGAATGTATGGATGGTCATTCTTTTTGTAACTTGGCAGTTTCTTTTCCTCCAAAACACTAGTAGAACTAAAAGAGAAATTCACCAAATTTTCAGGATATGAATCAATATGCAAAGTGGAAATCAGGAAAGTAATTTCTTTTAAAATAGCTACGAAGAAAGAAATATCTAAGAATAAATTTAGTTAATGGGGCAACTGAAAGGGATCTAAAATGAAAAATATAGAATATAATTTAATTAACTTTAAGAGGATACAGAAAAGTGGAAAGGCGTTCAGTGTTCATGGATTGGAAGAATTGGTATTTTTTTAAATTCCAATATAATAATAAATAGCAATTTATACATTCAAGTCATTGCCATCAAAATTCCAATGACGTTTTTCATAAAACAATAATTTTAACATCTGTGTGAGAATTCACACATATACATCCGAAGGCAAAACCATCTAGAGCAAAAGAGAAAGAAAAAAAGAGATGCGTTATACTTGGCTTCAAAATGTGCACAAAGGTCTAGCAATCAGAAGAACATGATACTGAAATGAAAATAGACATATTGAACAATTAAGTAGAATAAGGGACCTTGGAAGTTAAGCTAAGTATCTGCAGGCAACTAGGTAATTTTCACTACAGATAAGGATTTGAACAGGGGAAAAGGCACTATTTAGTAGGTAGTACTGAAACTTTAGATATTCACGTGCCCCAAAATGAAACTAGATTTCCATCTGTCTTCACATGTAAATTTAATTACAAAGTGGACTGAAAACTTAAACATAAGACTTGAAATTAAAGAGAAAAAAAGGGAAGATTATTTAAAGAATTGTCATGGACATGGAGTTTTTGAATTTAATCCCAACATCACAGAAATCAAAGGCAAAAATACAATATAAAACTCCATAAAACTAAAACATTTTAGTAATAAAAGAAACAGCTAATGAATTTAAAACAACCTATAAAATTGTGGAAAATATTTAAAATATATGTATCTGACAAGTCACTATATACAGAAAATATACAGTCCAAAGACTCAAGGTTAAAAACTCACAATTCTATTAAAGTGCAAGTAATAGATCTGATTGCCATTTCTCCAAGGAAGACATACAAACAGCCCATAGATATGGAAAAACATTCTCAAGATCGCTCTTCATCATGTAAATACAAAATAATCACAGGATGCTCACCTCACCATAATAAAAATGGCTATTATCAAAGAGACTAAAATTAAATGTGTGTGCATATGTTAAGAAAAGGGAAGCTTTGTACACTATTTATAGATATGAGTACAGCCATCATTTCAAACCATATGGGTGTTCCTTAAAAATTAATAAAAGAGCTATTATGTGATTCAACAATCCTACTGTTGAATATGTATTTAAGAAAATGAAAATCACCATGTCAATAAGACTTCTTCTGAACTCTCATGTTACTGAAACTCTCTTCACACTAGCCAAGAAACTGAAACACTGAAGAGTCTATTAATTGATGAATGGACAGAGAAAACATGGTGCAAAGCACAAATGAATTCCATTCAGCCATAAAAAGAAATCTTGCCATCTGCAGCAGCATGGGTGAAACTGTAAATCTTTGTGCTGTGTGAAGCAAACCAGGCACTGAAAGACAAGTATCTCGTGATTTCATTTATATGTGGACCCTAAAGAGGCTGATTTCATAGAAGTTGAAAGTGGAAGTCTGGGGAAAATGAGGATAGATGGGTCTCTTAGTGACTTAGTCATTGCTGAGACACAATACCTGACTTCCAATATGTGAGAGAGGAAAGATCAGTTTAGCTCATGGTGTCAGAAAGTCACAGTCCAGTCATGGGTGGCTGGTAATAATGGAAGCACATGGAGGCGGTGAAGGTGGTAGAAGGCGGCTCACCCCATGGCTGAGGGGAAACCAAGTCAGGGAGCAATGGTTCCTGACCCACCCCTTTAAGTCCTAGTGATCTGCCCTTTCAGTTTACACACCCAGAAATGTGCCACACAACTGTAATTTGAGACATGACCCAAATCCACCACATGTCTGTAATCTATAATCTAATAACCTCTGTCTTCCACCACACACCTATTATCCACATTTTTCTTGACTAGGTCCCACATTTTAATGGCACTACAATCCATAGATAATTCACAACATGCAAATATCTGAGGCTTTTTGGGGAAATTTTATATCCAAACCACAACAGTGAATAGTAATTAGTGATCATTGAATTCCATTGAAACAGGGGCAACAAATTCCATTATGTTGTTCTTCAATATGGATGACTAGAGCTAACAATATGTAACAGACATCAGAAGTTTGGTAAATATTTCAGTAGATAAATATATTTAGTGTGATGTAAGCATTATACAATGTGAACATGCATTGAAACATCACATGGTACCCATTAATATGCACATTTTCATCTTATGTACCAATTAAAATAATTTTTGAAAATAAATGATTTATTGTATGTACGTATTGAGGTGATTTTAAAACTACTGTACAATAGAAAGATAATAGTTCATTTGGTGTTCAGTATGTCAACATAAAAGTAGAAAATATGACAATAATATTCTATAAAAATAACCTAAATGATTGTCATACCCAGTAAACAATTTTAAAATAAGACGAACATGAATGTCTACTTAGTTATCAATGTACCGGCTCTTGATTACCAGTGTTGTGCTACATGACCTGAGCAGGGGATGGCATGCAAGTGTCAGGAACATTCTAGGCCAAAGAGACCATGGAAAATCAATGACAAAGAAGAAAGTGCCCAAGACACTGATTTATGGTTTACCTTTTCAGAACAAAGATCCTCATGATATTTTACCGTCCCAGACTTTAGCCAGTATCCATGATCAAAAGGCTTCATCTAAGCCAGCTCCTTTGGAGATGCAAAAGTGTAAAAACAGAAGAAATATTCATATCTGGTGATCATTCATAGGAGGGTTTTATTGTATCATCCTGGACTAATGAGTCACTGTTGCAATAATATATCATTTTCCATACAGGAAAATTAATAAACAAATAAATATGGGCATATTTAAAGTAAATTTCAAAGGAGGAAAAATAATGTAAGATAAAACAACATTTCCCAAATGGAAGCCCAGATCATCAAAAATATAGAAACATACATTCTCTATTACACTACCACACAGGATTTCATTATCTCAACCTGACTTAACTAGCCACTTGAAGAACAGTGTGGCTTTGATTGAAAACCTGGTGCTAAGCGTGACAAGATCTGTCATGATTGAAGACCTACTGGTATCTTTCTTAACCAGCCACCAAAATAAACTTCCCTGTATGTGATGTAAACTCCAATCCTATCCAACTTACACTGTGCTCTGTGATTTCAAAATTATCATCTTACTTCAGTCTATATCCCCAAGCAAGCTCATGTAACTTTTTATATTTTGATAGACAGCAGTGTGTGACTATAAATGTGATTTAGTGCATACACAACCATTAAATTAACTTTGTGAATGTGTATAATAAAAGAAACCTGCTTTCAGGGGGATTAAACATTTTGTAAAGAATGATACGGCTAGTTAACTGATGCTTCCATAAATGTTTCCTATGTCTTATTTAATAATTCTGTTGATTTTCCTAGCCTCCTCCAAATAAAAGTATATCTCCCTTGAATTTGACCATATATTAGGAATTTAGAGGATTTTATGTGTCTTAGATATATGCTAAATTTAGTAAATGCAGAGACTAAAATATATCCACTTGATATAATGTTGCTATTATTAACACAGAAATATTTCATTGCCTAAAAGCTTGGCTCAATATGGACGTTTTTGATAATATGATATACTTAAAACTGTAACAGATAATTCATCCGAAGGATGTCATCATTTTGCTGCATTTAACTAAACATATGAAAATGTAAGGGACTAGCAGGTGAAAAAGAAAAGTCACTAAACAAAAAGCGTTATTAAAATGTTCCCATGCAGTACATAGCAGAAATGGAAGAATCGAGTACCTGGAAAAAAATAACTGAACATTGACGGTTGAAACTCGAAAGAGTTGGCATTCAGAGAGCCAATTGACTATTCAAGGATTTTTTTTTTTTTAAGGAGGGAGGATGTGAAATTTTAAGGTCACTAATATAATCAACTTCCTTCCTCCATTTCATTCTCTCATTAGGGTCTACTCAGTTCTGAATGGGAATAACTGCTAAGTTTATCAAAGGAAACTGGTCACCTGTGTTATGTATGAGTGTGTTTGTGGCAGGATAGAAATGGTGGAAAAACCTGCGAAGACAACTTGAGCCTCCTAGACTTTTGTACAGTTTCTACGCATATATTGGAAAATCCATCTGATGTCCTTGGGTAGTATGAGGGTGATTCTTGAATGTGTTTTTGTTTGCTTGTTTGTTTGTTTTCCATTTGGTAACACTTTCACCAGATCAAGGTTCAAAACAAGATCAAGCATGGGAAATAAGTGTGAACTAGTGAAGTTCTGCTTAGTTACTTGGTAGTAAATTAGGATATAGAAGGATGACATTTTCTTTCTAGCATTCTTCTGAAGACTACATAAATTATCATTCTCATTAAAATATTCTCAGATGGCTTGATTTCTCACAATTTTTCCAGATGTTTCCCTGTCTCCTAAAAGAATATGCTTGACTAGCATAAGAAAATATATATTCACTTGACAAATGCAATATAAAATACTTTCTTAAAACTAAGAAAAGAGGCATTTTATTTAAGCTAAGTTAAATAAGAGATTATATCTTCAAAAATACATGTGGTTTTACTTTGGAAAATATGTAGTTATGTAGTGAAAATTACACCTTTACAAATTTATAACTTTAGTGGCTTTGTGCTGTCCTAAATTCCTGTTCTTAAAACATAGCAGAAGATAGTCTTAATGAAGCATTACTTGATAATATAATTTCTTGATGATAACATGCAGATAAATTTTCATTTTTTGAGGTATATTTAAATATACAAATAATATTAGCTGGGAATAGTGGCACACACCTGTAATCCCACCATTCAGGAGGCTGAGGCAGGTAGATAGTCAAGAATATGAGGCCAACCTGGGCTACATAGTAAGTTCAGGACCAGTGTGTACTACAATGAGACCCAGTCTCAAAAAAAAATCCAAATTATGGTTTTACCAGTCTCAAAAAAATTCCAAATTATGGTTATACCATAAAATTGGGCACTGTTAACATATAGTTGAATGGTATCACCATTCCTTCTTCATATTCAAGTTTAATAATATAAAGTAACAGTAAAGTACTGAACCTTGAATCTGTCTAAAGTAATTAGACAGGGACTTGAATATTTTTTCCCACTTTTTCTTTTATGAATCACAAAATGTTTGCTTATCATTCATTAGCTTTGTGATTTCAGCCTTTAAAGGTAGATCCAGGAAATGTTTAAAACTCTAATTTGTGAATGAGTGATGGGATGAAAACATTTAATTGTAAATGTGTATTTCTTGCATTCTTCATAAGTCCTTTAAAATCATTTCTGAACTTTTCTCTTATTTCCCACCATTATGAAACCATTAGTCATGGCTGGCAATGCACTCCAAGCACCTGTTATTCCCCAGTTCTCTGCAATAATCCACCTTTACTTCATGCCCCATTTTTTATGGACATTTCCTTTCGAAGTTTTCCTGTTGTGCTTAAAATTCTCTAAGTAGACTCTGATTCTCTTAAAAATTGAAACATAATGAATTTTTGTTTTCTCTGTAAATCTATAAAAGAAAGACGTGATGCAGACTTAAAAACTTACTTCTGTACTTCAGTCTGGAACTCTACGCCTAGGTGGCGCTCTGGTCTCTTGCTGAGCCAGGGATCACTTACCAAGAGCAAGGGGATGGGTTTGATGGACACGTCTATTCGCGTTCTCAAATAGTTATGTCGTTTCTAAAATCAGCTGACTGACAAAAATACATCTCTACTGTCTGCATTGCTCCTGTGTTTTTACCTAAGACCTTTCTCAAAAAGACTGGTGATAACATCTTAATAACTTTTTTAATGTACCACTTAAGTGAAAAACCTATTCTGAAAATCATAAAATAACATTTTAAAAGATGGCTATAGTATAGGTTAACATTGAATAAAGGACGATTAATTTAGAATTATATCGGATATCAAATGTTTGATTGTGCATGTCCCATTTGTTAACAGTAAATTGAATTTAATGATTTTATATCTATGAAAAACATGTACATATGTGTAATTTTGCATTAAATTCATATGTATCCTAAAGGAAAGTTACTATAGGTTAAGAATAAAATGTTTGTGACGAAATCGTCTGTGTAAAAGTAAGTCAGTGTATTGTGACTTTGATGTTCTATGAAAAGTAAATAAAAAGCATAATTTGGATGATTTTTTTCCAAAGTAAAAATCTTTTTAATTAAAAAAGAACTCTTGTTTTATGAAGCCCCTTAATCTATTAACATGAGATCATGTATTTGAGAGACCACACAAATAACTGGAAATAGGATTTCTATCTCTAACCAGTTGGATCAGATTCTGCACCTGAAAAGTGACCAGATGCCTCATATGAAAATATTAAGCATTTTTCTCTTATTTTCTTTAGTCTTATCTATAAGCAATATATCAGTCTTTATTTATGATTTTTGCATCTTCATTTAAATGAAGTAATTACATGTTTACCTAAGCATTATTTGTGATATTTATATAATTCATAGTTCTCTTGTATTGATGCAATCTAATTTAATATTAATTCATACAATTCAATCATATCTTTGTTTTCTAGTAGGTTTCAATTCAAACCAACTATAATATAAACTGTGATCAAATTTTATCAGTCGAATTTATTAAGCATACTAGTGGGGAGAAAGGAACCCTCCTCCACTGCTGGTGGGAATGTAAATTTGTACAAGCCCTTTGGAAAGTAGCATGGAGAGCTCTCAAAAAGACTAGAAATAAATGTCCCCTTCAATCCAGCGACACCTCTCCTGGGAATACATCCAAAAGAGGTCAAAACAACACACAACAGAAATATCTGTATACCCATGTTCACAGCAACACAACTAACAATAGCTAAAATGTGGAAGTCACCAAAATACCCTTCAACAGACCAGTGGACACACAAATTTTGGTATTTATACACAATGGAATACTATGCATCTATAAAGACCAACAATGTGGAGGCTTTTGCAGGCAAATGGAATAAACTTGAGAACATCATGCTTAGTGAAGTGAGTCAGAAGCAGAAGGTGAAAAAATTGAATGGTCTCTCTGATATGAGAGTCCCAGAGCACAACTCCTATGGAACTTAAAACAAAAAACAAAGTGAAATAGGGGGGTCGCATAGGGGAGGCGGGAGGGAGGGTAGGGTAGGGGGAGGGCCAAAAGGAGAGTGGGAAAGCCCTTGTCACCTTGACAAGATACATATGTGCATAAAAGGCTCAACTCCATTGTGAACCTTAAATTCTGCACGTATACATATCAATAAAACGAGGAGGAAGAAAACAGAAAAAAACAAAACTAAACTAAACTGAAATCCTGGAAATGTAAGACTATAGTTTGGCAGAATCCAAGAGTTGCAGAACAAAATAATAAAATAATAAACTAAAACAAAATCCTAAAATGACTTAATAGATTTATATTTAAGAGCATTTATGAACTGCTATTACTTAAATGTGCATGTATTTTAAATTATGTCTAAGTTTCGATAGTTGGTAAATGGAAGATTGTACGAGCATTAAAGTTGCTCATGCGCACGTGCATGCGCGTGCGCGTGCGCGCTCGCGCGCACACACACACTAAAGACAAGTTAATAGAAATCCCAGAGTTTGAGGGAGTAGGTGATAACCAATTATGACTACTTAGACTAGGAAATTTTATTTATTCATCTCTTCTAATCTGTCACTGGACGATCAGTGTTTAAAAGCCCTCTGCCAAGATTTAATTTGTCAGAAACCAAATCAAAGGGGATTTTTTTTTTTTTTTGTAAATAAGAGAAAAGATCATGTTCAAAGACAACTTTGAGTGTAGAAAGTATCCAAGCCCCCATGCCCACCTGTGCGTGTGCATACGGGTGTTGGGAGCCATCTGTATTAGAGGCCCCAGACCTGAGACATAAGCAACTCCATCTTGGCTCAAGTCTACCATAATCGGTGTTGCTGACAGAGAGAGCACTCAACACCCTGTCACTCTGAAACTCCCAGTTTTCTGAGAACTCTTTTCTTAAACTAACCTGACATTTGCCTTTCTTTTTCTGGGGCATTCTATTAAATATTTTAGCATAGATTAGCAGATAAGAAATCAGAATGTCTTGCTGTTTGGTGACCATAGCAATTGTGCTTATGCGAATTACTTCTCCCATTCTATTCTCCTTACATACATTGTCCTAACCTGCAATAAAGGAAACTTGATCAGAAAGCCTGTCTTCTCTCCCTCTCCCTTATTTCCTAGAGCCCTCCTTGATGGTCCCGGGGACCTGGACATACAGGCGCCCAAGAGCCTCTTTAACCTGGAACAGAACAGATGATGTCCTTTATTTTCTCCCATTTTATTGATATGTATCAGTGTGAGATTTAAGGTTTACAATGAAGTTGAGGATAATGTCCTTTTTTAACGCGGAAGATGAAAAAGATAATGTCCATTTTCAAGCTTTAAGAAAGAAAATTGACTTTAGGTTTGCAAAATAGTTTGCCAGTTGTTTGGTGGGTGAGTCCTTAAAGGGAAGCTAAGTTCAGAGTCTCTAGGGTAACATTTGAGTTTATTGCTAGTTATGGGTTTATCAATGTCATGCAGAGAACGCTTTTACCTATAGGAAGCAAAAAATAGGAAGGAAAGAAGGAAGGAAGGAAGGAAGGAAGGAAGGAAGGAAGGAAGGAAGGAAGGAAGGAAGGGAAAGAAAGAGAGAAAGAATGGAAGAAAGAGTAAAAAGAAAACAAAAGCTTTCCCACTTTCCTTTTGTCCCTTCCCATACCCTTCCCTCCCTCCCTCCCCACCTACCCTAACCCCCATTTCACTTTGTTTTTCATTTTATTTTTCCCCATTTTATTGATGTGCATAAGTGCAAATTTTAAGACTTACAACGATTAGCATTTTGTGCACCTACATATCTTGTCAAGGTGACAAGGACTTTCCCACTCTCCTTTTGTCCCTTCCCTTACCCACCACTCCCTCCATCCCCACCCTACCCCCCTGTTTCACTTTGTTTTTCATTTTAAGTCCCATATAGATACCTATGTGCACAAAATGCTCAAATTCATTGTAAAGCCTAAATTTTCTACTTATACATATCAATAAAATGGGAAAAAAGAAATATTTGAAAAGTATATATCCAACAGGGAGCTAAGAAATTCATACCACTCAATGGTAACATCCACCATCATCAAAATCATCATCATTATCATCATCCACTTTTAAAATGAACTATCTGTCCAACTTGTGGGCTGTAGTAATGCTTTGCCCTTTTAATTGCAGAATAATGTTCCATTAATTTGTTTACCAGCTGTTAGGCATTTTCATTGTTTCTGGTCTGGGCCATTGTGACCAAATGTGTATCAAGCATTCACAAGTGAGTCATTATGTTGATAATCATTTCTCTTTTGTACAGCGGAGGGGAAAGGTTTGAGCTGCTTAATATTTTATTATGTTAAATATATGTATTAAAAACAAAAAAAGAACAAAAAAGAAAAGAAAACACAAAACCTAACTGCAACCCTCCTCACACCTCTATGTCCTGGCATGTAGGAGGTCATCACCCTCAAGCCTGTGGGGTGGGGTAAGGGACAGAATCATCATGCCGTCACTTCCTACTTCTGCACAAGCCCTCTGAGTATCTCATTTACCTATCTGGCAGCTTGGGTGAGGGCAGGCCTGTCAGAAGTCTGCAAAGATCTGACTCTTAGGGCCCAAGTTACAGAACAGAAAGCCACAACATTTCCTCTTCCTAATCTTCAGGCAGCCCTTAGAAAAACTGTTCCACACCCAAAAGAGGAAAAATCTAACTTTTAAATTTAAGAAGACCTCATTATGTTGTTTATAATTGTGTAACTACATTTTTATTCATTTTTTTAGTTTCCTAGGATTAAATGACAGTTGTAAATCTTACCAACAAATATGTATTATCTGATAAAGGGGTTCACTATTTTAGAAAACATATTTTTTTTTGTTTTTTCAGAGCTGGAAATGGAACTGATGCCTTTAGTTTGTGCCACATTCCAGCCTATATTTGGTTTTGATTTTTAGACTGGGTTTCATTAAATCATTAAGATGCACAGACTGAGTTCAAGCTCCTGCCTCAACTTCCCAGAGTGCTAAAACTGCAGGCCTGTACCACCAAGCATAATTCTAAACAGGGCTGGAGGATCAGCTCAGTGGTTAAAGATCTTGCCTAACAACCAAAGCCCTGAGTTTGATTCCCCAGTACCACAAAAATGGCATGCTGGTGCGTACCTGTAATCCCAGCATTTGGAGGCTGGAAGATTGCTGTGAGTTAAATTCCAGCCTGGGCCAGAAAATGAGACTCTGTCTCAAAAAAATTATATATATATACATATATAATTGTAACCAAGTCTCCCTAGTGCAGGGGTATAATACCTGTAGTTAGTGTGGCTCTGGAGGCAGAGTCAGGAGAAACACAAGTCCAAACCCAGCCTCAATAACTTAGCCAAATTCTGTCTCAAAAATGAAAAAAATTTTAAAAAAAGAGTAGCTGGGACATGTTAGAGAGAAAGAAGTGTAAAATTATTTAATCATATTCTACACTAAGTGCTCCCACATATTCTCAATCTTGTGGCCAAACGTGGACATTCTACACAGCAGTGATTCCAGGAAACTTGAAATAAGACACCAGGCACTTGTTTGCTCAAGCAAATGTAACCATAAACTGCAACCAAGAGTGAACTTCCTCTCTGATTGCTTGGGAAGGAAGTAAAACCTGCAGTTGGGTCCATCTGCTCAGAGATGTGTAACTGTGAATAAAGTTAAGATTCAGTTATGCATTATTTGTTATTGTTCATTTGAAGTTCAGTTCAGACTTCATGTGCTGGCTATAAAAAGTTCAAGTCTTCCATATTGTGAGAATATTAAAGTTGTCATTTTGATCTTACAAAAACAGAGTCATTGGCGTACCACACATGCACAGCTTTGTGAGCTCCAATTTACTTCTCTCGAGCCATTTTTATGCTGAGATAATTTCTAACTCTTGGTAGATGGTGGTTTGGAGGAGGGCATAGAAGAAGCTAGAGATGGTCAAGTTTAATTCTGGAACTGTAGCATTCCCATGAAACAAAAAAGTCCCTTTGAAGACCTTTGTACGATTTTTTTTTTCAAAAATTGTGCTATTTTGGTTGGCTGCTGATATGTTTAGTAAGTTTATAGAGTTGACATCTTTTTAATATTGGCTTTTTAATATTGTATGGCTAAAACACAATCAACACCTTGTTATATTCTGGAAGAATTAAATTATTCCTTTCATTAAATTTAGTGCATAATTTAAAGCAAAGCCACTGCATACATGAATAATAAAATTACAGAATATTCTGCAACTTCAGTTTGTATATCATTTATGACTTTTTAAATATTATTTTACAGTTTTTGAATATATTTAAACTGTCTTAGAATGAAACATTCTTGATGTTTGTAGTAAAATAAGAATGCCATCTGACTCAGGGCACTGGGGACATGTCAAATATGATTTGCATATCTCTAAAAAATTATAAATTATTAATAATTATTTAAAGTAAATTTATACTAACGAAGAATCTTTCCTCAATAAATGGTCATGAGGCTTCTCTTAGTTTTCTTCTGAATTAGTCTTCAACTTTGTCAAACTCTTCCATCCACCCTAATGTGATAGAGCTGACTGCGTGATTACCCACAGAAAATTCAGATGAATTTCTTGTTTGTTCTGACCAGCACTTAAACATGTAACTCCCGTTTTCCGGTCTCAAGGGAAAAGTGGAACCCTTCACTTCCATAAGCTCCAGCTAGCCCATGCGCATGGGTTACACGTGGGCTAAAGCTTAATTTCTTCTACTTTTAAAATGCCACGTTTTCCTTGATTCCACTGAGTGTCTGCTAATCCCTGTTCTCATTTCAACCTTTTTACTTTAACGTTGTCCATCACTTCATCCAAATTAAAGTTCAAAGTTGAGTTCAGTTCTCCCTGAATTCTTCTCTCAATCATGGCTATTTTTGTGCTGATGAAAATCTCTCCTTAGCAGTTCAACTCCAGTCCACCTTCATTTACTATCACTAATACACCCACGATTGTAGCACATAGTGATCAGGAAGAGACTGGGAAGAAGTATCGTTGGGTTTTGGTGCAAGGAATCGTTTCACAAAGTGGTGGGGACAGGTAGCCATCTTTGCCAGGCTGTTGTTGCAGTGTCTGATGAAGGAGATTAGATCCATAGAGCCAATGCAGAAAGAGCGATCGATGTGTAGGCTTAAGCCCACTAGCACTAGTGGGAAGTCACAAAGAATGGGCTTTAATCTATGTCCACTATGGATGCATTTGGCTTTGGTGACCTGAAATGCTGCAGAAACCTGTCCATTTCCAGGATTCTTTCTTGCAGATTTACACACTGCACAATCGTAAGAAAAAAATCGAGGAAGATCTAAGATCAGGTACAGAAATTGTTCATGTTAACAAAGTAAGTTAACAAAAGTAAAATGTCCACTGTCACGCAGGTGTCATATTCACTGTAAAGTCCTCACTGTTTACTTCTGCCTATCAAGGACGGCCAGGCTCTTTGTGTCCATGTGCATGGGCTAGCTGATGCTTATGAAAACCTGTAAGAAGTGGAATCTGGGAAATGCAAATTTGTCTAGACAAGTCGGCTCATTCCAAAGCCACATCAGTGATTTTTGAATTAAAAAAAAATCTCTTTCAGAGTTTTCAATACTGCTGATTAGATCTTTAGAAGGAATAGTGATAAAGCAGGCTGTCTCATCTGTGGCCCAGCTTGTTAGACTTCGCAACGTCATGTGATGCCACGGAGCTGAAGAAAGTCATGATTTTTTTTGTGTTGTCTATTGGTTTTCCACTGGTGTCCTATATCATATTCTCCTTCAATATATTTATTACTATAATAAATGCACTGAACAGAGGAAATCAAAACCTTTCAGATAGTTTTATTTCACTCAGTACAACACACTTACCTTTCCTTCAAGTCCCTTATGCTTTGATTACCCTTTTACTTATTTATTTCCTCCACTAAATTAAAAAATAATGTATTTAATTAAAGGCTGAATTGATAGCATGATCCCATTTTCATGGAAAAATGGGGAAGAAAAATAGGTCGTAAATGCCATTAGTTACAATTCCTCCAAAGTGATAGACACTCCATAGTCAACCGTGTGAGCAAATACTTATCTGATATCCATTCTTGTCTTTGATGTTTTGTTATAGATAACAGCCTTTGAGGAGTTTTACGCTTTTAGAAAAAAGTCAATGACAAGTAGAATTCTCACATACATTAATACTTTTTTTTTGAGATGAGATCTCACTCTCTAGCCCAGGCTGGTCCTGAACTCACTATAGATCCCAGGGTAACCTTGGACTCATGGCAATCCTCCTGCCTCAGCTTCCCCCGTGCTGGAATTACCGGTGTGTGCCACCATACTCGGCTTATGTGGTGCTGGGGAATCCTTAGTGCCTGACTTACTGCTTGTTAAGCAAGCACTTTAACCACTGAGCCATTCTTCCAGTCCTACATTAGTATTATTGATTCATAATTAAATACTAAGGTTCATATTTTAATTTAAAATTGACATTATGGTATACAAGTTTTGAGATTGTCAAACTGTTTTTGACAAAATTGTGATACTGTATATCTCTCCATTACAGCGTGATAGAATGAGTATGTTCGCTGTTCTAAAAGTGTCATGTGTCACGTGGGCTCTAATTCAGTCCTAATCTCTCTGACCGAATTGTGCCTTTCCTTCCGTGTTTCATTGTCAGAACTATAACAGAGAGCATTCCCAGATTTTCGTATTCACAGCAAAATGCATTATAAGAATCCCTCATGCGTACTCATGGCTTGCCTTTTAAACATCTATTTACATTTAAGGTTGGCTTTCTTTCCTTTTTCTTTTGTTACCCCTAAGAAAAAGGATGATTTTAGTTAAAAATAGGATTGTTTGGTCCAATTCTCATGAAAAAAAAATTGTATCCTATTATACACATGCACATGTAAAGTAGGTTTATAGCTTTGATTTTGAATTACACTTTTTTATATTTTCTTTGCTGTATGTATTCTTATTAATAAGCTTGAGTTATTTTACTAAATAAAATTCAACACTTAGATAAAAGATAAATCTAGAAATAGGCATATTATTTCTTGAAAAATTTAAAAGGGCAATAGATGATACATCTCAACCTATGAGCTGGTCTATGTCATGGATAAAAATGTGAAACTACCATTACATCATTGCATTATATGCACATATGTATATAAATATTTGTACATTTATGTATATATGCACATGTATAATATTTATTCACTCTATTAAACTGCTATAAGACCATTTAAAATAAATTTTAATATATTTAATAAATTTTTAGAAAAGAAAAACAAAATAAATAAAGCAAATATTAGCTTAAGTTAATGTTCATTTGTATCCAATCATGTCCAACATGTTCTACAGAATTGTGAGCTTTTCGTGGCTATAATGCTAAGCATAGGAGGTTCTCAGCTCTTGAGCTCTGTAGAATCTCTAATGTTAACATTTTAATCCAAGAACAAGGTGTCCTATAAAGTAATAAAATGTTATATGCTATGAAGTTTAACAAAACTATCTTAAATCTTCTCATTCTATCAATACACACAATATTTATGAAAGTACTGTGAGAAGCAACAAGGCACGAATCCTTTCTTAGATTAAAAATATATAACACCATTGCATTTCTCTGTAGTGTATTCATTCGTATAGTAATTTTCTTGTTCATCCCCCTGTTTACTCTCTGTCTTTTTTCTTTCTGTGGTTTTCTCTGCTGCTCACACAGGTGTACTCTCTACCATTCTCTTTCCCTTTGCTTTTTTTGTTTTGTTTTGTTTTGAGCGAGATAGGTCAGGAAAAGAATAGTCTGTATAAGATAATCTCTCATTTATTCCTGTTTGACTAGAAAAGAAAACAACAGCTATTTGTCTTGTGAAGTGTGGATTAAAAGATATGAATCTTTTATGGTTTATGTAGTGTCTTCACATAGTGACTTCCATGTTAATACAGTTCCTCTGTTCAGAACATGTTCTTTTGAGGCTGTAGGAATGACTCATCTGTTAAAGCACTTGCCTAGGAAGCATTAAATCAAGCACCAAGTGCCCCAGTTAGATTCCCTAGCACCACGTAAGCTAGGTGTGATAGCACACTCCTGTAATCCCAGCACTCTGGAGACTGAGACAGGAGGATTTCCCTGAGTCCAAGGCCAGCCTGTGCTCTATAGTGAGTTCAGGACCAGAATGGGCCCAGAGTGAGACCCTGTCTCAAAAAAAATATTCTTTGATAATGGATAGTCCCATGTGTTATTCACTTTTATTATTCAGTTGTTCTTAATCTTTCTAGAAACCTCAAAATGCCTGCCTGTTCCCCCAAAGCTGCCACAGATAGTCCATATGGAAATGAGTTGCGCACAACTCTGAGGTCAGCAATATGAAGAAGCTACCTTCACTGGTTCAGGAAACTAATTTAGTATATTTGGTCTACTTATTCTAAGACTCTCTCTGTTCAACTGTATGCAAAGATATTCTGTCAAAAATACTTCTGTCATTGCTATTTTCTCTCAGAGAAAGAGGATGAAAGAAATAAAGGAAGGCGCTAAAAATATAAACAAAGAAATTGAAAATATAATTTATTTATTTTTATTGTATGTTATTTATTATTTTTGAGACAAGGTCTTATTCTACAGTCTAGTCTCATTCTGAACTCATTATGTAGACTACGCTGTACTGAAAGGCTCAGCAATCCTCTGTTTCAGCCTCCCAGCCTCTGAGATTACAGGTGTGAAGCACCACCCCTGATGGTGCTTGGGAAGCAGCCAAGGGCCTTGCATTTGATAGGCAAGACTCCTCACCTCTGCACTATGCCTGCGCCCTTGGACAATAACATTTACAGGAGCTAAAATAGGATAGATGACTGGAGTCTATATGTCCTAAACCTGCCATCCTACAAAATCACATAAAATCTCCTTTCGAAGTGAACCATTTCTAAAATTTCCCTGAAATTTTTATTCACCAATCTCAACTGAATATTTCCACTTTAAAAGATATATTTTATTATTAATGAACTAGTAAGGTGATGTTGCAGTGATATGGAACCAGTGCTTTAGCGTCCTCAAAGTGAACACACCGATACTTCATGAAGAAAAATTATTTTAATATCACTGACACAAAGCTCCTACCAATGGACTAAAAAAGATGCTTGCAGCTGAAATCTTTCTTTGAGAAGAATACCTCTTTCTAAACTCATCCAATAAATAAAAATAAGATTTGCTTCATGTGCTTACACACAACACATCTTAGTTTATGTATACACAAACACATGGGCGTTCCACTCCCTTCTTTGGAGGATGGGTGGCTGGAAATGTCCTCACATTCTCTCACACAAATCTCCATAGCAAATATTACAGTTGTGTGCATTTCCTTTTTGATGCTGTGATTCCTCATTCGTCTTTCAAAGCATCATATTTTTAAGTGAGATTTTAATTATAGAAAACTATAAAGGGATCTAATCTAGTATTTTGAGGGTGAGATTTGAAAAGTTGACTATATAGAAGAAAATTTAAAAATTGGGATTCAAACAATATTAAAGATTTTGTTATGCTGACTGACAAATAATATTTTTATACCTGAAAAATACTGATTGTTTAATGTTATTACTAGAAAAAGGTACCTATGGGAGGTAAAATGTATTTTAATTAGCAAGATTTAGATATTGTACAGTAACTATAGGTATTGTAGGTAAAATTTATAGTATACTGTAGAGTATAAGTATATGTCTATCAGTCAAATTACTAAAGCTAAGATCAGTTTTGAATATTTTGAATATCAAGGTATTATGTGAGAAACAAAAATAAAAAGTAATAAACATTACAATCTAATGGACAGAATAAATTTAAACCACAGGAATACTAAAAATTCACATAATTTGTGTTTCATATGTCAACCAAACAGAAAAATTATTATCTAAATAAATTATCAAAATCCCAATTTTGAGAGTATTAATTGAAAAGAATAAATTCACTTTAAATTAATTGCTATAAGTAATATTATATATCCTCCAGTGTCCCAGGTATAACCATGGACAGATAAAGACCTTAACCTTTCTAAAATCCACTAGCTTTTTCACTATTTTATCAAAAATTCACCATAAAATATTACCTTATTATAAGTCAAGAAAGTTTTTTCATAGTTGTGTTTATGCTTTTGAATGAAATTCTAAATTATCATCCTTGATTCATTTGGTCTCTCAGCTAGACAATTATTTAAAAGAACAAATAAGTACTTTTGTAAATGATATTCATAGAAAAATAAATTCAAGAAAATTTAATTTATGCAGATGTTCATTCAAACAAAGAAAGTGCAGAGAAAATGTAAATTACATAAACAGACAAAATTTTTCTTGTGGCAAAATTTGTTCAAATTAAGAAAAATCTTTTCAAGCAAACAGCACATTTACAAATAAATGGAATACTTAGACTAATTCATTTTAATGTACTCGGAATAGCACCTATATCTTGATTAGCTTCAGTCTTCCAAAAATGAAATAATTTTTCTAAAACTGGTTTGATTTCTGTCAATTCAGTAAACATTCATTTCAACTATTACTTCTAAGTAGAGTATTGTTTCCTCTCCAGAAATATGAGCCCTTCTGACGATATTTACAAAACTCTGTGGACGTACTTCCATGCATCTGCCTGATTACTGCTGTTGGCGTACCTCCTACCTGGCAGTGTTCTCCGGGACTCACAGGTCTCATGCATCTCTGTTTGCTATTTTATTTTTAATGTATCTACTGAACATCAGAAGATTGTGTGAAGAATGTAAAACAAAATTGTTAAATTGCACAGGAACGAAAAGGGAACTAACGTATTGCTTAACTCTACTGCTCATATCACGATAGCAACAGCTCCTGGAGAGCTTTCCAGATTTGTTTACTGCTATGATCTGCTGCAGATACTGGGCAAATATTCTACAGTCCTATCTTTACAAGTATTCAGATTTGAGAAAATTGAAGTTCTGCAAGTTGAAACGGAAAGTGCTCGGAAAACCATGGATACAATTCTAGTTCTGCTTGGCCACAGAAACACACATACACAAACACACCCCCCCC